>CM035152.1:157999419-158229988 GCA_020205615.1 Panax quinquefolius
GAACCTAAACCTGTGCTCGAGAGATAGCTGTCCATACACTGATAAGGGATGTATGGATTCTCAAGAAGAGAGGAGCCATGGTGGTCCCCCACGGACCGCCCGGATCCCACGAGTGAATCGAAAGTTGGATCTACATTGGATCTCACCTGAATCGCCCCAAGGCCTTTATGCTACCTTACTACTTGAGCTCTATTTCTGATACTCTCCAAAATATGTTTAGACGAGTCTCAGAGAATGCGGTCATCACAATGAAGAGGAGGTAGGATGGATTCAATTTGCCTTCGGCACAATATTACCTCATGATGATTGCTAGTTGGCAATTGTCACTCTGATTGGTGTAGAATCACATTGACAGTAGCCGTTGGAGTAATTCCTGAATTAGAGAGCAAACTATAACTTGGGTTGAAAGGAATTCGGTTCAGCCATGGGTCGGACTAGAGGTTGATTCTGTCTCATTTTTTTCAACCTTGTAAGATATGTGATGAAGAGTTGTTGCTCTTAGTTTCAGAACTTGTCTCCAAATCCATGGGCAGTCCATTGGTATGAAAATGTGCCATAAATTTCGTTTTTTGAGAACAGTGGCTGTAGCCCATCTTGCCCAAAGTGAGGATGGATTAAACTGCACAAGTTTTGATAGATGAAGAAGCATAAGAGTTTTATTCCAATCAAGTAGGCTTTTAATCCTAGACCACCTTCAGAGGTAGGAAGAGACAGCAGTCCATGCCACTTTTGCACCATATTTGACAAGGGTTGGTCCCTTCTATAAAAATCGACGGAGAATGAATTGAACGGATCTAATAACTGCCTTGGGTAAAAGAATATTACCATAATTATCCATACTTTTTTTAAAAATAAATTAAATTAAATTATGATTAACATAAAAATATATGCGATAAGACAAAAAAAATTAAAGTGAGACTTTCTTAATTCTTAGGTCTCATATGAAAAAATTAAGATCAAAATGGTGCGGTTAACATATGGCTCATTTTAAACTCTGAGAGAAATACGTGTTGTAGCAATGAATAAAAGACATGTGGGCCACTCTCTACGACTCTTATCAGTCAATTTCTTAGTAGGTACGTTTTGTAGTAATGAATAAGGCAGCTGGGACATCAAAAGCTTGACAACTGGTCCCAAAATAGGGTTTAATCTAAACATAGAATTTTATTTATTTATTTTTTATTTTTCCTTGGACGTCATGTCTGAGAAATTGAATTAAAAATAATTTTTTTTTCTTTAAAATATATTATTTTATAAATGTATCTTTAAATTTGAACAAATATATTTTTAAATTTAGACCGAAAAAATATGTTTTATTTCACTCCCCCCTTAAAAAATATGTTTTTGGTCAATTTTGAGTTTAATTTAAGGGTGCATGTATTTGTGACGAGTATGAAATATGTTATATTTTATTTTTTAATATTTAATTTTATATATTTATTTTGTGCATAAATATACTTATTATTTTTATATTTTTATTTTAAGAACAATCGATGGGTTCTGTGATTTTAAAAATAATTTAAAAACAAATTAAGTATTATTGGATCACGGATTAAATTAAGTTTTACCGGATTCCTAGGAGCTCATGGATTCGACGATTGGTATCATTACTGAATTTAATTCTAATTTCAAATGGAAAATCTTGTACACGAAGATTAATTTTAATTTTAATTTCAAATGGAAAATCTTGGCGACAATTAAATTTTCGAACGCAAAATGGAAAATCTTGTACAAGTGGGATTTAATTCTAATTTCAAATCTGATTTTTGAATTCTAGAAAATTAATTCTTACAATTCTATTGTAATTAAGATTTTCTTTAGATCAAGATTTATTTCCAAATTATTGTCTAGCACTAAAAATAGAGAATGATAGTCAGGTTTATTCATTCAATTATTAACTATCATCTATTGGTAGATTAGAGACTTCGCATGTCGAAAAGCTAGATCTCAAAGAGAAAAATGGAGGTGGAACCATTATAAAGTAATTTTAAGAGTATTATTGTATTAATACGCCTTGCCATTATTGAGGGAATATTAAAAAGTATCATCACCCATTCTCGAGTTATTCAATCGTGCACGAAGCAATTACAACTTTATTAATACAACATAAAAGCGTGAGTTTAAATCTAAATATTAATCATAAATCAGTATAATATAGGATTAATACCCAATTAAGTCCTCATTACAATTATTGAAACATTATTTTACGGTAAAAAATAGTGAGGGACTACTAAACAACTCTCTTCTGTAAACCATCATTCCATAATCCCAATTCAAACATCTTACATTACATTCTTAAATTTAGCTGATTCTTGAGAAGAAAATGGAACACAAAAGAAAAAGAATTGAAATTTCGTGAAAATACTGACAAATCATGGCGATAATGTTTTATTTAATTATAAAACATTATGACTAAGATAATATAAAATAAATTATCGTTAGTCTTGTGAAGAAAAATAGAAAATGAGAGAATATAATAAACAACAAGTTTTAGATCGATATTATTATTCTTAATGAAAATAATAATTCATGTAGAAGATTCTCAATAAAATAATAGTTTACATAGATAATGAAATCTCTATTGTCATGAATTTAATGATCATCAACGATATTTTTATCATAACATCAATCATCGATGCATCTTGAATCATATATTCATGCTTCAGACTTTCAAAAGCCGATTAAAGATATTCATGATTAGTCGTATTCATCTACAAACACTAGTTCGTTTTTCATTTTGCAGACCACACTTAATAATACCAAAGATATTCATTATATAATCATCAATCTTTGTTATTACGCGCCAAAAGATATTCAATAATATCATCATTTATAGTGAGGATGATGAAAATATTTTAAAAAAGCGAATCCAATTGAAATAAAAGAATAAATATTAAGGATTCGTATTTTAAATTTCATGTCCAAAAATACATTTTCATAAATAATCATAGTGGTGTAAAATTCAAGAATGATCAAAACATGGATACAATCAAAGCTAGTATCCATAATAGATATTTTGACAGACGAAAAGAAAAATTTCATTTTTTTATGAATAGTGTCTTATTCGTGAATAGTGCCATATACGTGAATAGTAATCCCGACACAAAAAGTTCTAAATTTGATTAAAAGTTTAAACCAATATTTTGACATAATGATATTGAAGAAAATAATATCATTTTAAAAAATAATATCCCTTATCTCGAAGAATAATACTTCAGTAAAAACAGGATCTGGTATGACTTGAACTTTAGCATAGTATAGCAACACTCAAAGTATTAAAATACTCACAAGAATACACTCAATATATCGAGAGAGAGAAAGAGAAAACTTGGAGTTTCGATGTAATTTTAATTTAACCTAAGCACCTTTTATTTATAGGAAAATCTTTAGAACAAAAAGAAAATTTAATAAAATATTAATATATTTTTATTAAATTCCTCGCTTACAATCTTCAACTGAACTCAGCCCCTAGCACATGTTAAATGAGTCTCACAAAATGTAAAAATGTTTTTCTTAATAAAAATAATTAAAACTTCAAAAATTAATTATTTTGAGCTTGGACTTGAACTTCAATAATTCATAATAAATAGCCCTTTTGTCAGAAAAATTCGAACCACATGCCTTTTCATAGAAAATTTCATTCTGTACAACTTTGCGTAAGAAAATTTTCCAAATTCAAATGAAATTGACAAGAAATCCACAAAGCAGGCGATTTTTCATTTATAATCAAATTTCAGTCAAGAAATGGGGTCCACCGACACACAAAATATGTGTTTATCATTTATTTAGCAAAAATACTCTTCATCTTCGTATACTCATATATCCCACCTTCATTGTAAAAATATCACCATTATTATATTATTAAAATATAATAATATATTTAAATGAATTTTTTATCAGAAAAAGATAAAATATTAATTTTTAACAATTGTTATATTAAAAATTTTCTCCATCTATATCCACATAAAATCCATATTTTTCTCATCATATAAATCAATAATTAATTATTCACAAATAATATTACGTAATCACAATCACGACACTGTAGTGCCTTCTCAGGGATAGAGGGGCTTTCCGATAAAATTTCTCCTTCTTTGCCAGCATTGATTAGGTGACCAAATCTCTCATTAGATGAATTTTTAGACATTGCCAATAATGTTATCTAATAATATTATTCATATAATATGAATTATTGCTTCGATAATGAAAAAATCTTGTGTAGTGATAATTATTGAAACAATGATAATATAAAATATCAACGCATGACAATTATTGAATCAATAAAATAAAATCTTGAACAATAATTCTTTGTAACAATTATTGTAAGTAAGTGTCTTCTTACGTAAGAATCAATAATTGGTGTGCGTCGTGTCTTCTTGTGTTTTAACCAAGAGTATTTTAAGCTCAGATAATCTGTAATAATATAGCGCCAAGTTATTTATAACCAACTTATTCTTATTGTTTTTCTTCATCCAATCGCTTTAGTTATGAGGCCCGCGAAAGTTTGCATCGTCGAATATGAATATTCCGACGGCGAAGAATATTCTACGACCAAACAAATATTCCACAACAACAATGAATATTTTATAACAACTTGCTTATTTAAAATATTTGTGCATTTTACCCATAAATAACCACATTAATCAAATCAACCTTTCTTATTTCAAAATAATAAATAGATGAATTTAAATTTTATTTATTAATAATTTGGGGTCTTACAATTATTATTTATTTCTTCTTGTATGAAATTTCTTTTGATAATCTGTTTTTATTGATTGCGACGCTAATTGATCTAATTGATTTGATATGACCAATTGAATTAGTTTGATCATTATCATATGCTAGATTAAGATTGGTATTATGTGTAATTGATATTTGTCTTTATCATGAGTAGCAACTTGATAATATTAATTGTGGACAAACTTTTGTGTATTGCTAAGATTATTAGAAAACAAATTAAACAAATCGAGCTTATGTGTTTGTTACTTGGATTAGCCTAATTCTCTATTTCTTAATACTTCTGTTATATTAAATCTAGAGAGCTTGTTTTAGGTTATATAGCAGTTGAATCTGTTGAAAAGCTTATTTCATACAGTGAAAATCTAAGGATAATTTCGGATAAAGAGAGCTTATTGTTTATCTAGGGTTAATATTTTCATTGAAGAAAAAATAATAATAACTTGATTAATTGATTGATGTACTTGGTGAAACCTGAACTATGAATCGAAATTTTAAATATTTGGTTAACTTCATCATTAATTCTTGTTTTCTTAGTTTAAAACAATTTTCAAAACTCCCCCATCTTTATTTTCTATCAAAATAATAGAAAAATTCTAAAACGAACTTACTCTCTATGAGATCGATCCTTATTTTGTTACTGTGCTAATTATTATAAATTGTGAAGTGAAAGTGAGGTTAATTTAAGAGTGTCAACGACAGCTCCCAATTTGATAGTCTACTACAAGAAGATTAAGATAGAACATTATATGATTCAAGTAAAAATTATATATTGTGTTTTAATTATATTCAAAGTGGGATATGTGAAAAAGTGTATTATTGTTTGCAAAATTATTTTCTTTAAATCCCACATTTAATTTACTTGTAATACTGGACATAATGCTTGGATATGATCACAATAACGCAGTATTACCCGCCCTTTGCACTTCACACGTACGCATCCATCCTAGCTATAAGTAGGAAGATGGATTTGATTCAAAATTAGGATTGAAAGACTTGATGGACTTGATGCAAAATTAAACTTTAAACAGAGTTAATATTTACTCAAATTTAATATACACATGATAACAACTAAATAAAATTTCAAGTTATGATTATCGAATTAATATTTTGTAACGGATATTTTGAATATATTATTGAATTCAATTTTTATATTTTGGCAACGAAGTAATTCTCTTTACATCTTCTTATATTAAAAACTACTTTTCACCTTTACGAATAAGCTTTAAGTAGAGATTCAAAATTTTATCTTGATGCAAAATTAAACTTTAAACAGAGTTAATAATTGTTATAACAACCAAGTTATGATTATCGAATTAATTATTATAAGTTTGACTTATATTAAAAAACTTTTTCACCTTTACGAATATATCTGTGAATTGTTATCCAGAATTATTATAAGTTTGACATATATCCAAGACCACAGTAAGCAGACGTATTGTCGCCTACCAAGAAGTAATTTTTAATAAATTTTAGTGGTAATAGATAATAAACACTTTAAAGACATGGATTATTTGTGTCAATCCATTAGGTTCAACTTTTTGTTGTGTATTAAAACTTTCATATATATATATATATATATATATATATATATATATTTATTTATATTTATATATATGTATATTTGAATAGTTTAAATAAGTGAATTAAAAAAAATTGGCTATAATAGCATAAAACATAGCCAAGTCATTGAAAGTAGGATATTCGCATCTGAGCATTTTTTTCGGGGCCCCTTGGGGAATTAACGAACGTTGCATAAGGGACCAGGGAGTTCTGTTTCCTTTCATTTGAGTTTCTTATTCAGGTGGGGGCGGGTAGTTTTGTCATTTTCTATTTTAAGTTTATCATTTTATTTATGGGTTCGAACCGGTGGGCTGTGATGGTGGCGGCTTCGTCAGTAGCTTGGGCTGGATGCAAGTGGGAGAAGATGAGTGGCTGGGGGATCAGATTTTTTTTTTTTGTGGGAAAAAGAAGCCCATTTTCATGACAACGTGTATATATATATATGGGATTTTTTTTTATTGTTTTCAACAATATTTTAAAATTCGGACATGATCAATGGTCGAATCGATAAAATTAGAATCGATGCATCTTACCTATCCGATTTAAACCAATGATTCGGTCGGTGGTCCAATCGGTAAACTCGATTAATTAATTGACCCGATTTTTAATTTTATTTTTATCAAAAAAATAATTTAAAATTAACTATTTTTATTAATATTATAACTCATCTTTATTATGTTTTATTTCATAAAAAAGAGATTTTTAAATTTTTTATTAATTACTAATAATATAATTTTTTTATATATTAATAACGCTATCGTCAATTAATAACAATTTTAATCATTTGGTTGGACCCATACTCATTCAATTCGACATATTTTTTCGATTCAATAAACGGTCCGATTCTGAAAAACTTAATTTTAGTCATATTTTAAATTTTCGAGATATGAAAATTTGTTAAAAAAACTTCTTGTTTAAGCTTAAGCGACTCGAGCCTCTCCCACTCAAATCAACTTTCGTTGGTATATGAGAATATAATTACTATTTTGCAGGCAAACATTACGTCATCTTGACTGACAAGCTAGTTGTTTGTATCCCAAAGAGACTCTTTTTAATGACTATTTTGTTATTTAATAATTTTTATTATAATAAAATTATCATTCTTAATTAAAGAATAAGAAAAAAGAGAGACTGCCTCAATTTAATAATCACGAATCCCTATACTTTCTTTAGATTACAATCAATCAATAAGATAATTATTAATTAAATCACTCAGCAAAGTGCGTCTCATCTTCAGTTTGTCAAATATGAGGGGCTTATCTTTAAGTATATAAACATGATAACCAAAAATAGTAGAAAAGGAAAAACTATCTATAAGATTAAGGTGGTATTTCTTTCTTTCTTAATATATTTTAATAATTCCATATCCGATTCGCAAAAGAATAAAATTATTTGATAAAATTTATTTGTCTCTTATCGCCTTTTATTTAAATTTATGGGTCTTTATAAATATCAGACTCCATTCATTCTAAATTTTAAGATTATTATTAATTTTTTTAAAAATAATTTGAGATATTTTTAAATTTAAAATTCATTCATATGTTTTATATTTTTAATTTCCAAACAATTTTTAAAGTTCAAATGCTATATCACTCAAATGATTTAATATATTAAAATATACTCCCTCCATTCTTAAATAAGTGAAGTTTTAGAGGATTTCACACTTATTAAAGAAGTCATTTATTGCTTTAATTATGTCATTATAACGTATTACCACAATTATCATTGTATTAATTAAAGAAATATATATATAAAGTTTGTAAGACCCTTAACTTTTATAAATATGTATGAATTTTTCTATAAATATTATTTTTGAATATTATGGAATAAATTTGATATAATGTTATAGTTGTAGGTAATATTTATAAATTTTGCAAAGTATGCAAGTTGTTATAAAATATTCGTTTGGTGAGAATATTCTTTTGTTAGGAATATTAAATGCACAACTACCAATCATTGGTGGACTCACAATGTAATTATCATTTCGGATTGAGAAAACGACAAAAAATATTTTATAAAAATAACTATGGGAGGTGTTACTAGTTAAAGCCGTTGAACTACCCATTGGTAAAAGTACAAGAATAATGCGTGGTTGCATAAGTAAAGACACGGTGATTGATTATTGATGCTTACGTGAGAAGTCACCAAATATGCGATCAATTATTCTACATGAATTCTTTGCATCATATCTCTTATATTATTGATTCAATTATCATCCACAAAGATCATCCGTATAATATGTTATATTATTAATTGAGACGACAAGTTATAAATGATTAATAATTGTTGAAAGATTAAAAAATGTGTTGATTAAAATAAAATGATGCGTGGTAATATTTATTCAATCCTTAATGTATATAAAAATTACATTATAAGGCGTTTGTGGTAAGTTTGATTATTTTATGGGGGGCGTATATGTCATCATCTAAGAGTCTCTTCACAATAGTAATTACCTTTGTGAATATTAATTACCTTCGTCAATAGTATTTACCTTCAAATAAATAGTAATTACCTTCATCAATAGTAATTACCTCTTGTGAATAGTAATTACCCGTCAATAGTAATTACCTTTACCAGACGCCAAACCACTTGCCGTTTACACATACAAGCGCTAAACCACATTGCGTTTCACATTACTAAAAGGTCGAACCACTTGTCGTTTCACATTACAAGGCGTCAAACCACTTTTCTTTCACATCATCACCGTCGAGCCCTCTGCCTTTTCACATGGCGGGTGCTAAGCTAGAAATCTTCTATAAACAGAGGCCTAGTGCTTCATTATTTTTCACTTAATTCATTCAAGCTATATGTAGAGAAAGTATAGAGAATAAGAGAGAAAGAAGAAAGAGTATTTTGTTATTACACTAATTTGCAGATTCAATCTCCTACCAAAAGTAAAGAGGTGTTATTCTTTCTTATTCATGTAAGAGAACCATTGTTATTCCATTGCTTATTATTACGTTGGAATAACTCGTATACGTGGTTTATCCTATACTTGGTGACATTCTTCTATTATTCTCATTGGAACATCCATGTCTGTTTTACACCTAGGACTGGTTAAAATCTTTATTATTATTCTATTGGAACATCCCGTCTCGTGTGTTTTACGGGACCTAGTTTCATTCTTTATTATTCTCGTTGGAACATCCTGCTCTATGCGTTTTCTTACGGACCGGGTTCCGTTATTTATTATTTTGTTGGAATAACCCTTTGCATGGATCTATCGCATTTATGGTGATTTCTTTTGTTATTCTATTCTTTATTATACCCGGTTGGTTAAAACTTTGACTTTATACTCCATGAAATTAGTGGAATATCCTTGATATTTGCGTTTCATCCAAAGATCTTTTCATGAAAATATTCTTCCGATCATTCTTGAATTTTACTCTACAAAAAAGATTGATCATGTTGATAATTTGACGTTAATAATTTTGGATAAAATAATTCTTGAACTTGTTTTATGAATTCTTATATCATTGTCATCATCCTCATGTTTATATTATGTAGAAAAGTCATCTGTATTCGTAGTGCATAGATGGACTTGGTATGATTACGACGAGAGACTATTCGGTGTAATCATGACCGTAATGTTACAAATGATGTGATAAAAATCCTCGATGGTCAGTAGTGCATTGATGGATGAGTTGTTGGCATGATCACGACCATTAATGAATACACAACTAATCTTGGCCCAGTAGTGTATGAATAATTATGGTCGCGATACTAAAGAATATCCTTGGCCGTAGTCAAGGGGTGATTCGATGATGTGGAATATTTATTAAAGTCGAGTCTCAGCCTATAATGATGATGAAAAACCTTTAAAACCTAAAATAGTAGACTTTTATTTTTACTTGACTCTTTTAATGGATTGCGATATTCATTGCAGTTAAACTTGTTGTCTATTGTATTTTATCGGTTTAACATTGTTGAAGACTATTGATAATTTATTCGCATTATCTTAGTCATAATATTTCTTCTTTGGGCTAGTTGAGCTCACCCTTTCTTTCATTCGTTCTCTTCGTGAAATGAGAATATAATTTGGGACGAGTCGGGGAATCCGGAGTAATGGTCCGAGAGGATAGCATTAGTAGTCCTCACTATTCGTGAAATAGTGTGATAATAATTTTATGAGGACTTCTTTTGAGTTTGTATGATCTCTAGTAGACAATATTGTATTCAAACTCACGCTTTATGTCGCATTAGTACACCTACAGTTATATTAGTAAGTCAGTATTTAAATTTCAGACCACGATGTCCGACTACCCAAGATGGGTGATGTATACCTAATCTTGGGGGCATCACGAACAGTATCGAGCTTAGGATATGATCCCGGCTAAGATGTGAGAATAGTACTAGGAGGGGAGAGACGGGAATACCTTCGCTAGTATGACCTACCTAAGTTTATGTGCTATTTTATTGGTTGGTTGGTCGAAGATAGGGATAATTTGTTATATGTCAATTAACCTTTTGTTTTGTGGCAAAAGATTCTAAAATGACATCCGAGAATGTTGAGAATAAGAATGGAGCGCAGCGATCGTTGATTCACCACATATCAATAATCGAGGATAATGTGCATCGTGAAGGCGCATAATCCTCACGCAAACAATAACACCGACCAAATGATGAATGATCAAATGTTCAGAGGCTTTATCCAATTTATGCAACAAAGATGAGCGACCAATTCCGCCCAAAACGTAGGAAACACGAAAAACTCTCAAGGTCACCGCTAAACAATTCAATTGTTTGGGACCACCGGAGTTTAAGGGAGAGCTAAAACCACTTCGCGGAAGCATGGATAAAGCATTACCAAGATATTTGATATCTTGGGATGCTCGGAGAGCAAAAGGTTCCCTTCACGCCTTTATGTTGCAGCAGAGAGTGACATCGGTGGGAATCCAAGAAAACGACTCAACTCATTGTCATCAAGATATCTTGGGAGAAGTTCCAGAGTCGTTTCAACGACAAATACTTTTCTCGAAAGTATTCGCCACATGTGAAGGAGGTGGAGTTTATCAAGTTCGAACAAAACAATACGACCGTGTCGCAATACGAGGCAAAATTTGCGGAGTTATCACGGTTCGCCCCACTTTGGTGGATAATGAAGAGAGAATGGCACGAATGTTTTAAGAGGTTTGAAGTCGAGATACGTCAACATCTTATTTCTCATAAACCGTGTTTCAGATTCGGATGTTGTAAATAGGGCTCGATTAGTGGGAGTAGCGATAATGAGTCAACTAACTAAAAGAGAGCAAGCGTGCGTCCAAAATTATAATACCAATGAGAGTAGTCATCAAGCGATGACAACAAGCGTGGAGGGAATCAACAGCCAGATATATGGTAATCCACTTCGGTGGTAATCGTACAAAACAATAAGAATGGACATTTCAAGAAAAGGAGATTCAACAATGATGGAAAGACGCCAAAGACCAACACCCGTTGTTAAGGAAGGAGAAAGACCACCTATCATATGCTGAAAATGCGAGGAGAGGACACATCATCCAAATCGCATAAATGCCAGTCAAAGCATGTTATAATTGTGGAAGAGAGGTCACTTTGCTCGATTTTGTCGCCATCAAGACAAATTCAATTTAGGATGGAGGCACCAAAGGTCAGTCCCGTAAAAATTCAAACCTAGAAGTCTAAGGAGAAAGCGTTTGTTGTGACCTCCCAAAGAGCAAGGAATAGAAATGAGGTCATCACGGGTAAGCTTATCATAAACTCTAATGAAGTCTATACTTTATTTGATCTGGGTTCTACCCATTCTTTTATTTCTCCTACTTGCACTCATCGATTAAATTTGACTCAGGAGAAATTAGACTTTGACTTATCTCGTGGAAACTCCGTTGGGAGAAACCTTCATTACATCCAATTGTTTATAAGTCTTGTTTGGTTCAAATCGGTACTCTCACATTACTCGTCGATCTTATTTCATTAAAAATACTTGCATTTGACGTGATTCTGTGGATTAATTGGTTAACTACTTATCATGCAAAAATTAATTATTTTTCGTAAGGTTGTTAGCTTTTCATATTCCTAATCAACCTATTATGCGAATTCAAACGACTCAAACCATTAAAATCAATCACGGTCTTTCTCAAGCCATAAAGCTATTCGCTTATTGAAAAACGGATGTCAAGCTTTCTTAGCTCATGTCACTGATTTAAACAAAAATACGCGATTTTTGAACGATATTTCTATTGTTAATAAATTTCCGACGTATTCCTCAAGAAATTCCCAGCCTACCCCAGAGCGTGAAATTGAATTTTGACGACCTTGAACCCAGAGACAAAACCTATTTCCAAAGCCCCATATCGAACGGCTCCTATTGAACTTCAGGAGTTAAAGACCCAACCGCAGGAATTGTTAGACATTGGCTTTATTCGCCCCAGTACTTCTCTTGGGGTGCTCCCTGCTCTATTCGTGAAGAAGAAAGATGGGAGTATGCGACTTTGTATTGATTATCGGAGTCAATCATGTCACCATCAAAAATAGGTATCCATTGCCACGTATGATGACTGTTTTGACCAAATTGCAAGGAGCCAAATTCTTTTCAAAGATCGATCTTCGATCCGGATATCACCAATTGAAGATTAGTAAACCGTTGACATTCCAAAGACGGCCAGAACCGATAGACGGGCATTATGAATTCTAGTCATGTCCTTTGGATTGACTAATGCTCCGCCGCTTTCATGGATATAATGAACCCAGTATTCAAGGAATATTTAGATCACTTTGTGGTCGCGTCTTTATTGATGACATCCTTATTTATTCCAAAAGCCGTGAAGATCATGAAAGCAACACTTGAGGTCGACACTCCAAAAGCTTCGTGAATATAAGCTTTATGCCAAGTTCAAGAAATGTGAGTTCGGCTTGAAGAAGTAGCATTCCTCGAGCACGCGGTATCAAGTCATGGAATATCTGTTGACCCAAAGAATTGAAGCTATTCAAAGTCGGGAACAACCTAAATCGATGACCGAAGTAATGTAGCTTTCTTGCTTATTTGGTTATTATCGGAGATTCGTGGAAGGATTTTCTCGAATCGCTACTCCATCGACTCAAATTGACTGGAAAGATACAAAGTTCGGTTGAGCGAAGAATGTGAGAAGAGTTTTCAAGAACTCAAGAGGAGACTTATTTCAAAGACTGCTCGGACAATACCATCCTGCCTTCGGAGGATTTGTCATCTACGGTGATGCTTCTGCAAAAGGGTTGGGATGTGTTCTCATGCAACATGGAAAAGTTATAATTTATGCCTCGACGACGACTCAAAGAATATGAGAGGAATTATCCTACCTACGTGATCCTGAGTCAGCGTCATTGTTATCT
Source organism: Panax quinquefolius (assembly GCA_020205615.1). Taxonomy (NCBI): domain Eukaryota; kingdom Viridiplantae; phylum Streptophyta; class Magnoliopsida; order Apiales; family Araliaceae; genus Panax; species Panax quinquefolius. The sequence continues at coordinate 158,013,046 of CM035152.1, forward strand.
TCACTTAAAATTTGGAGGCATTACTTGTATGGGGAGAAAGTGGAAATCTTTACGGATCATAAAAGCCTCAAATATTTCTTCACTCAAAAGGAACTCAATACGCGACAACGACGTTGGCTTGAACTGCTGAAAGATTATGATCATACCATCCAATACCATCCCGGAAAAGCAAACGTGGTAGTCGACGATCGAGTAGAAGATCATACGCAAGACGAGTGCGTTATTGTCAAACAAAGGCCCATTTTGTGTGACTTGCAAAGGATGGAGATAGAGTTAAAGACTCTACGGGACGCGTGTGATGATAGCAAAGTATACTGAGTAGAACCGACTTTAATCGATAAAGTTAAAGTTCGCCAAGCTACGGACCGGAGTCGATGCATGTATGAGGAAGAAAGTGCAAGAAGGTGCTATGCCGAAGCAAGAATCGATGAAGAAGGAATACTTGAGTCAACTCTGGATTTTGTGTTCTAACGACCACGATTTAAAGTATAATATCATGATGGAGCGCTGACAACACACCATTTGCAATCCATCACAGGAGTACATAAAATGTGTCATAATATTCGTCATACATTTTGGTTATATGAAAGAGAGAATAAGCGAAGACTTTATTTAAATAAAAAAGGAATTTTGATTTATTATTTTGAAATAAGTAAGGGTTGATTTGATTAATGTGGATAGTTAAGGGTTAAACACGCAAATATTTCAAAATAAGCAAGTGGTTATAAATATTCATTTTGTTTCTGAATATTCGTTTGGTCGGAATATTCAGACCGCTTCAGGGAATATTCGCATTACGACCTAACCAAATGTAAAGGGCCCCATAACGGAAAGCGTATCGAATGAGGAAAACGCACAAATATAAGTTGGTTAAAATAACGTACGTAGTTGTTACTGCTAAGACTCGGTTTGAATACCCTATGGTTAAAATACGTGAATACGCGTGGGTCGCATAAAAGAAGACACTTCAGATTTACGATAAAGATTGTTGAATTATTGATTCGTGCACGTAAGATGGCACTACTCAATAATTTTCATGTGAGTTATCGCTCAATATTTTATTTTATTGATTCAATAATCGCTGCTGATATTTTATATTATCGTTGTTCAATAATCACACCGCACAAAGATTCCCATTATCGCATATCAATAATTCATATATTTGAATAATATTATTAGATAACATTATTGGCAATGTCTAGAAAGTTCATCTAAGGAGAGGGTTTGGTCACCTAATTGCGCCAAGAAGAGAGATCCTTATCGAAAGCCCTCCTTCCTCGAACTACCGTCATAATCAGGATTCTCGTAATATTATTTGTGAATAATTAATTATTGATTCATATGATAAGTGAAATATTTATTTTATATGAATATAAATGATGGATTTATTTATGTGGTTATTAATGAAGGAATTAATGCCGAGATGTTTTATTTGTATTTTGGTTTGATCGAGGTATTAAAAGATCAAATCTGTTATTATAGCTTTATTGTGAGTTATAATATTTAATCCGACCTGCCTGGATCGTTGTAATTTTTGGATATGTTATACATATATAAGTTGAGTATATGTCCACAAATTTTGAACCGTTAAAAATGAACGAATGATTTGTTATAAATTTTGAGAGGTGTTTGATCTTAAAGTAGGGTTATAATTGATTTTGTGGAAAATTTAGAATTGAGTGGGCCCCACTTGTGGTTGGTGAAAAATGTAATAATTTTATTTCAAATGTGGTGGGTGGTAATAAGAGTTAGTAAAGCCATCGTAGCAGTCAAGTCCTGCCTTGATTGGGCTAACATTTTCCTATAAACAGAGGGGCTGTTTAATTGAAAATCACACCGTAAACAAAGTTTTCTCTTTCTATATTATCGAGTTTATTTTGTGAGTATTTAGATACTTTGAGAGTTGTTGTTTCAAGATAAGTTTCATTCAAGATCACTCCACCTTTCCTTCCAAGTAATCGATTTTCGAGGTAAGTGGATGTTATTTTTCCTAGATGATATATTATTTCTTCAATATCATTACGTCAAATGTCGATCCAAGTTTTTATCAAATTTGGACTTTTTTCATGTCTGGGTTATTTATTCATGAGTTACTATTCACGAAGTTACTATTCATGAAAAGTTACTATTCACGCAGTTACTATTCACGCAGTACTATTCTTACCAAGAGCCAGCGTTAAGATGTTTTTTTTTTGTGAAATTTCTATCTTTGGTGTCTGAGTTACTATTCACGATACAAGACTATTCACGTGATACGGCAGACTATTCACCGGGGTAAAAATGAAAATTTTTCTTTTTCAAAATATCTATTTTGGATACTAGCTTTTAATTGTATCCATGTTTTGATCATTCTCGAATTTTACACCACTCTATGATTATTTTGAGGTATTGCCGATATGGATAAAACAAAGTACGAATCCTTAATCCTTAATCTCCTTGTCATTTTGTTTCACCGGATTCTTTTTAAAAATATTTTTTCATCATCCTCGCCTTAAATGATGATATTATTGAATATCTTTTGGCCCAGAAGTTGCAAAGATTTGAGCAGTGTTTAAATGAATACGACTGATCGATGAATATCTTTTGGCCCGTAGCAAAAAAGATGAACAGGTGTTTAAATGAATACGACTAATCGATGAATATCTTTGGCCTTTAGTGCAAAGATGAACATGTGTCAGATGAATAACACTGATCATTGATGAATCTTCGCTCAGAAAGTGCAAAGATGAATATTTGATTTGAGATGAATATTGATTGATGTTGCCAGTTAGTAGATAAAATATTGATGATGAATCGTTAAATTCATAGATTATAGTAGATTTCATTCTCACGAATTCTTCTATGAATTATTATTTCAACGCGTAATATTGATCTCAAACTTGTTGTCTATATCAGATTCTATCGATTTTTCCCTCGCTGAGACTAACGATAATTTGTTGATATTATCTTAGTCATAATATTCTTTACTGGGCTAATGAAGAGCTCATTCTTTCCTTGTTGTTCCATTTTTCTTCTCGTGAGACGGTAGAATGTACAAATGAGTACCAATGGGGTAATGGAACGGAAGGTTCTAGAGAGAGTTGTTTAAGAGTCCTCACCATTTTGTAAAATATCAGATCAATAAATGTGATGAGGATTTATTTGAGTATAAATATTGTTTGTAAGATAATATTCAGATTTAAACTCACGCTTTATTGTGTGATAATAAAGTTGTAGTTGCTTCGTATCATGTATTTGGCATGCACTCTCGGAACGGGTCAGGTGGAAATGGACCTATTTTGGGGTCGCCAAATTGGTATCGTAGCTAGTGGATACGATCTCTCCAAGTGAGATCTGGGAATGTAATCAGGAGGGAGAGACGAAAATCCTTCAAAGTGTCCTACCTAAGCTTATTTGTTAGTTGGTCAAAGATATAGGGGATATTATGTGATATATCGATTTTTTAATTAACCCTTGTTTTGGGCGATACGATGATTTGAGAATGTCGATCGAGAATATTAATAAAGGAGTAAATGAGACCGGAGATGTCCCAGCTTTACTAACGAGGAAACGTCGAAACGGGCAATGTTCCTCCTATGAACAACAACACCACCGAAAGCGATGATGAACGAGGGATGTTTAGAAGCTGCAGCTCATGCAAAATCGCATTTAGGAGACTCGTGTTCAAAATACAGTAGGAGATGATAGTAATTACCGGTGGTCACAAATGCAAGTTAGCTCAAAGAGTGGGACCACCTGGAATCTGGGAAAGCCAGATCCGATCTCGCCATGGAAAACATGGGTCAAGCAAATTACCAAGATATTCGATGTCGTTTGATTTACCGGAAGGAACAAAAGTTCCATTCGCTACTTTTATGTTCCGTATGGCGCAGTGACATCGGTGGGAATCATGAAGTTGCACTCCATCCAAATGCACTCAAAGACGCCTCGGGAGACGCTTTTAAAAGCGCTTCAACGACAAGTACTCTCGAAAGTATTCGCTATACGGCGAAGTTGGAGTTTATTAGATCGAGGTAATAACACGACGTTGTCCCAAAGACGAGGCGTAAGTTCATGAGTTATCCAGTTGCACCTCATTTTCGTGGAGAATGAGGAACGTATTGACGCTGGATGTTTTTCGAGAGGTTTGAAACCCGACATACGCCAAAGATCTCATTTCTCATAAATTTTCTCTATTCGGGGATGTTGTCATTGTGGCTCAAATTATAGAAATGGTATAACGTAAGAATGCTCAACCGAGGGTCCATAACCGTGATTATATCAAGATAGCAAATATCGTAATAACGATAACTAGTGGAGAAAGAAGAATATACGACAAAGGCTAGAAACCACTCGTGGTAATCGTGGCCATGAAAAAATAAGAAGCGAGTCGGGAGGAGATTTTAAAAAGAGGAGATTCAACAACTACCACGTGAAGACGCTACCAAGAGCAACTAGTTTTGGTGGAGGAGAACACCACCCAGCCGACGTTACAAACACGGAAAGAGGATATAATCAAATCGCCCACAACAGCTTTTAATGTATGCTATAATCAGGGAAAGAAGGACATATCGCCGAGATCAGACGATATCGAAACCCAAATTAACGAGAATGGTGACTCAAAAGGATGTCCTAAAAGTCAAAGTCAACGCATTCCGAAACACGGAAAGAGGATGATATCACCCCAAACCGCCTAACAGTCAGCTTTTAAGGTACGCTATAATTCAGGAAAAGAAGGACATATCGCCGAGATTTGTAGATGATATCGAAAACCCACCCAATCGGAATGGTGACTCAAAAGGATGTCCTGTAAAAGTCAAAGTCAACGATTCTTCGAAGAGCGCTTCACGCGACCGTCAAAATACGAGGAACCCGAACGGTTAAGTACGCAAGTTAGTTAATTATAAATTTCGCGTAAGTTTATACCTTACTAGATAATTGGTTCTACCCATTCTTTTATCTCTCTTCATTAAGGCCAACGCTTGAACTTCGACTACGTGAGAAATTGCATTTTGACCTATTTATGGAGACTCCGCTAGAGAAACTTTCATTGCATCCGTTGTTTAAAAAATCTTGTTTGATTCAAGTCGGGCACCATTACCCTTTACTATTGACCTTATCTCTTTAAAGATACTTGCTTTTGGGATTGATGGTTAACCACCATCATGCCAAATTGATTGCTTTTGTAAGGTCATAGTTTTCATATTCCGCAAGCAACCCGTTATTCAACTCAAGCAATCAAACCATTGTAATCAAACATTTTCATATCAAGCCAAGTCATTCGCTTATTACGATGTCAAGTTTTCTTTAGTCCATGTTATGGATTCGAATAAAGACACGCCGATTTGAATAATATTCTTGTTGTTATTGATTTTCCCAGACGATTTCCTCAAGAATTTATCGCATACTCCCAAAGATCGATATTAAATTTTGTATCGACTTTCAACCCGCATACAAAAACTCATTTCTAAAATCTCATATCGAATGGGTCCTATGAACTTCGTGGAGTAAAAATTCAACTATAATTTGGTACCGAGAGTTTTATCTTGTGACTTTTCAGGAATTCACCAAGCTTTACTCTCCGTAAGGGACGCCATATTCGTAAGCGATAAGAAATCGATAGGTGTCATTGTGACGCATATCCAAGATTGGGATATGAGTCACAACTTGAGAGCAACTCTAAGTCAAGAATCAAATACGTAGCTTTCAGCTTAGTTAGTTATTATCTGAGATTCGTCAAGGATATTCTCAATCGCTATTCCATTAACGCAAATTTAACTCCGAGAGATACAAAATTCGAATGGAGCAAGGAAACGGAAGAGCTTTGAAGAACACAAGAGGAGACTCATTTCAAAGACATGTTCACCTATACCATCCCGAAAAGCGAACGTGGTAGTCGACGTGTTGAAAGGAAGATCGTATACAAGACGTAGTACAATATCACAAAGACTCATTTCGATAATATACAAATAATAGAGATGGAGATGAAAACTCTAGGTACCCACGCATTGATGATATACGATAATGATGGTATATGAGTATAATCGACTTTTAATCGATAAAGTTAAAGCCGCTCAAGCTACACAACGTGAATCGATGAATTTGAATTCAAGGAGGTGCAAGAAGTTGTTATTTCAAAAGCTTAGAATCTGGAGGTGAGGAAAGCTCAAACCTTCATTTATTAATCCATTTGAAATTCTCGATCGAATAGGAACCGTGGGCCTATAGACTCGCTTTTACCACCAAGTACGACGCGGTTCATAACGCTTTTTTTTCACGTATCGATGTTACCCAACCACGCCATTGAAAGTAATCCCGGATTTAGATAGCCAAGACTTAACGACGACGAGGAGATACGCCAAGATCTTTGTAGAGGAAAGAACATGTCCAATGACCGAGGTTATACCATAAGTTAAAGTTTTGTGGAGAAACCATGCTATTGAGGAAATGACCTGGAGTTGGAAACGAAAACGAAAAGCGAGGTATCTTTAGCTTTTCAAACACTGTATCGTCGACGCCAATTTCGAGGACGTAAATTTCAGCAAGGAGGAGGTTGTAAAGACCCAAAATTTTTTAAATAAAAAGGAATTTCCTTTATTTATTATTTTGAAATAAGTAAGGGTTGATTTGATTAATGTGGATAGTTAGGGTTAAATACGTAATATTTCAAAATAAACAAGTGGTTATAAAATATTCATTTTTGCTTGGGAATATTCGTTTTCGTGGAATATTGTGATTGTGGAATATTCGTACGACGGCGCGGCAAATGTAAAATTCCCATAACTTGAAAGCGATTGAACGAGGAAACGACAAATATAAGTGTTAAAATAATAACGTAAGTTGTATATCAAGTAAGACCGTTGAATACCGGTGGTTAAAATACAAAAGAATACGCGGGTCAGACAAAGAATATTACCAGATCGGTGACAAGATTGTTGAATTATTGATTCGTGACGTAAGATGGCACTATTTCAATAATTTTCATGAGAGTTACCGCTCAATATTTTATTTTATTGATTCAATAATTGTCTGCGTTGATATTTTATATTATCGTTGTTCAATAATTGTCAACGCATGAGATTTCCTATTATCGGATCAATAATTCATATTATTTGAATAATATTATTAGATAACATTATTGGCAATGTCTAGAAAGTTCTCGCTTCAAGGAGAGGTTTGGTCACCTAATCAAGGCGCCAAGAAGCGAGAGAGATCCTTATCGAAAGCCCCTCTTCCTCGAACTACCGTCATTATAATTATGATTCGTAATATTATTTGTGAATAATTAATTATTGATTCATATGATAAGGAAATATTTATTTTATATGAATATAAATGATGGATTTATTTATGTGGTTATTAATGAAGGAATTAATCTTTGTAGATGTTTTATTTGTATTTTATTGGATTGGAGGTATTAAAAGATCAAATCTCTGTTATTATAGCTTTTATCAGTGTGAGTTATAATATTTAACCGAACCGTTGGATCGTTGTAATTTTTGGATATGTTATACATATATAAGTTGAGTATATGTCCACAAATTTTGAACCATTAAAATGAAACGAATGATTTGTTATAAATTTTGAGAGGTGTTTGATTCGGAAAAGTAGGGTTATAATTGATTTTGGTGGAAAATTTAGAATTGAGTGGGCCCCACTTGTGGTTGGTGAAAAATGTGCTGAATTTTATTTCAAATGTGGTGGGTGGCAATAGTAGCAGGTAAAGCCATCGTGTAAAGGTGTCAAGTCCGCCGGGCAATAACATTTTCCTATAAATAGTAGGCTAAGTTAGAATTGAAAATCACACCGTAAACAAAAGTTTTCTTTCTCTATATTATTAAGCGATTTTGTGAGTATTTAGATACTTTGAGAGTTGGTTGCTCAAGATAAGTTTCATTCAAAGATCACTTCCGACCTTTCCTTCCAAGCATCGATTCTTTGAGGTAAGGGATGTTATTTTCTTCGGATGATATTATTTCTTCAATATCATTACTAAATGTCGATCCAAGTTTTATCAAATTTGGAACTTTTTCATGTCGGGGTTACTTATTCATGAGTTATTATTCACGAAAGTTACTATTCATGAGTTACTATTCACGAAGCATTATTCACATTAGTACTATTCATGAGGCGTGAAGATGTTTTTTTTTGTGGAATTTCTATCTTTTCGTGCTCTTGAGTTATTATTCACGATGATACTTGACTATTCACGATAACGACTATTCATTTAATCAAGACTATTCACCAGTAAAAATGAAAATTTTTCTTTTCGTCTAAAATATCTATTTTGGATACTAGCTTTAATTGTATCCAGATCCATGTTTTGATCATTCTCGAATTTTACACCACTATGATTATTTTGAGGTATTGTTGGACATGGATAAAACAAAGTACTCTAATCCTTAATCCTTAATCCTTGTCATTTTGTTTCAATCGGATTCGTTCTTTAAAATATATTTTCATCATCCTCTACCTTAAATGATGATATTATTGAATATCTTTGGCCATGTAGTGTGCAGATTAAGTTATGGTGTTTAAATGAATACATCGATCGATGAATATCTTCAACAGAAGGCAAAGATGAACAGTGTTTAAATGAATACGACCGACCGATGAATATCTTTGGCCTTTAGTGCAAAGATGAACAGTGTTGAGATGAATATGACTGATTGATGAATATCTTTGCCTCAGAAGAAAAAGATGAATATTTGATTTGAGATGAATATTGATTGATGTTACAGGATAAAATATTGATGATGGATCGTTAAATTCATAGATTATAGTAGATTTCATTCTCTACGAACTCTTCTATGAATTATTATTTCACCGCGAATATTGATCTCAAACTTGTTGTCTATTGTATTCCATCGATTTTTCCCCGCGTTGGAGACTAACGATAATTTGTTGTATATTATCTTAGTCATAATATTCTTTACCGGGCTAGTTGAGCTCACCCTTTCCTTGTTGTTCCATTTTTCTTCTCGTGAGACGCAGAATGTAAAAGTACTAATGGGGGTATGGAATGAAGGTTCTAGAGAGTTGTTTAGTAGTCCTCACCATTTTTGTAAAAATATTGTATCAATAAATGTGATGAGGATTTATTTGAGTATAAATATTGTCTAGAAGATAATATTTGTATTTAAACTCACGCTTTTATTGTTGTGATAATAAAGTTGTAGTTGTTTCTGCACCATGTATTTGGCGCACTTCGTAATGGGTTGGGTGGAATGGACCTATTTTGGGGTCGCCACGTAGGCGCATAACACACCATTTGCAATCCATCTGGAGTACCAAATGTATCATAATATTCAAGTATACATTTGGTGAGCAATATGAAGAAGAGAGAGATAGCGTTGTTTGTAAGACCCCATCTTTTATAAATAAAGATGAATTTTTCTATAAATATTATTTTGAATATTATGGAATAAATTTGATATAATGTTATACCAGGTAATATTTATAAATTTTGCAAAGTATGCAAGTTGTTATAAAATATTAGTTTGGTCGGGAATATTCTTTTTGTTAGGGAATATTAAATGCATAATGGTTCAATCATTGGTGGACCCCTAATGTAATTATTCATTTGGATTGAGAAAACGACAAAAATATTTTATAAAAATAACGGCGGAGGTGTTACCGAATTAAAACCGCTGTTGAACTACCCAGTGGTAAAAGTACGAAGAATACGCGTGAGTTCGACAAGTAGTATCACGGTATTGATTATTGATGCTTACGTGAGAAGTCACTCATTTATGCTCAATTATTGCTACAAAGAATCGCCGATCATATCTCTTATATTATTGATTCAATTATTGTCACAAAGATCATCATCGTATAATATGTTATAGTATTAAATCAATAATTGAGACGACAAGTTATAAATGATTAATAATTGTTGAAAGATTAAATATGTGTTGATGAAAAAAAATGATTTGTGGTAAGTTTGATTATTTTATGGGGGGCTCGTATGTCATCATCTAAGAGTCTCTTCAATCGATAGTAATTACCCTTGTGAATAGTATTTACCTTTGTCAATAGTAATTACCCTTGTGAATAGTATTTACCTTCGCCAATAAGAATTACCCTTGTGAATAGTATTTACCTTCATCAATAGTATTTACCTTCGTCATAATAGTAATTACCTTTACCAGACGTCGAACCACTTGTCGTTTCACATTATACGCGCCGAACCACTCTGTCGTTTCACATTCTGAAAAGGCCAAACCGGTCGTCAAGCCACACTGCCTTTTCACACGGCAGTGCTAAGCTAGAAATCTTCTATAAATAGAGGCCTGGGGCTTCATTATTTTCACTAATTCATTCAAGCTATGTAGAGAGAAAATATAGAGAGAATAAGAGAAAGAAGAAGAGTATTTTGTTACTTACACGGCAGTAAAGATTCAATCTTCTACCAAATGTAAGGGGTGTTATTCTTTCTTATTAAGAAGAAACTGTTGTTATTCCATCTTATTATTCTCGTTGGAATAACTTTGTATAATGCTGGTTTACCCTATACTTGGTGACATTCTTCTATGATTACATTTGAACATCCGTCACATCGTGTGTTTTACACAGGACTGGTTCGTCTTTATTATTAATCTCGTTGGAACATCACATGCATGTGTTTTACCGGACCGGGTTCCATCTTTATTATTCTGCATTGGAATATCTATCTGTGTGTTTTACAGGATCCGGGTTCCATCTTTATTATTCATTTGGAACATCCTCGCCGGTGTGAATTTCACGACTCGTTCCGTTATTTATTATTCATTGTTGAATAACTCGTCTGCATGGCCTATCGCATTTACGGTGATTTCTTTTGTTATTCCATTCTTTATTATACCCGGTTGGTTAAAACTTTGACTTTTATACTCCATGAAATTAGTGGAATATCCTTGATATTTGCGTTTCATCCAAAGATCTTTTCATGAAAATATTCTTCCGATCATTCTTGAATTTTACTCTACAAAACAAAGATCATATTGATAATTTGGACGTTAATAATTCTCGGATAAAATAATTCTTGAACTTGTTTTATTGAATTCTTATATCATTGTCATCATCCTCATGTTTATATTTTTTTTAAAGTCATACGTGGCTCAGTAGTGCGTAGATGGACTTGGTATGATTATGACGAGAGACTATTCTTATGTAATCGTGATAGTAATGTTATAAAATGATGTGGTAAAAATCCTCGATTAGTAGTAGTGCATTGATGGACGATTGTTGGCATGATCATGACCATTAATGAATACACAAATATTCTGGCTCAAGTAGTGCATGAATAATTGTGGTCGTGATACTAAAGAATATCCTTGGTCAGTAGCGAGGGGGTGATTCGATGATGTGGAATATTTATTAAAGTCGAGTCTCAATTTATATAACGATGATGAAAAACCTTTAAAACCTAAAAGATAGTAGACTTTATTTTCTACTTGATTTCTTTTAATGGATTGATATTCCGCTGATTAAACTGGTTGTCTATTGTATTTTATCGGTTTAACATTGTTGAAGACTATTGATAATTTATTCTCGCATTATCTTAGTCATAATATTTCTTCTCGGGCTAGTTGATTGAGCTCACCCTTTCTTTCACTATTCTCTTGTGAAATGAGAATATGGTGGGACGAAAGTGGGAAACGAAAGTGATGGTCCTCAAGATAAGATTAGTAGTCCTCACTATTCTCGTGAAATAGTGTGATAATAATTGTAATGAGGACTTTTTTTGTTTGAGTTTGTATAATATCTAGTAGAGCGATATTTGTATTTAAACTCACGATTTATGTCGTATTGCATACATGATTATGTTAATAAGTTGTATTTAAATTACGTACCATGTAAGTGGCGACCCAAGATGGGTGATGTATACCTAATTTTGGGGGCGTCACAATCGCAACCACTTGAAATTCAGAATGGAAGTGAGGAGCACATTACCATGGATTTTATTACGGTCTTCCTAAGGTTTCTCAAGGCATTGATGCGATTTGTGTCATTGTTGATAGATTGACCAAGTCCGCTCATTTCTTCGAAATCTGAGAAACTTATACACTTGAACGTCTTTGCTTCGTATGCATATAAAAACGAGATTGTAAGATCGCATGGTATGCTTAGGTATCCATAGTTTCGATCGAGACCCAAGATTCACTTCACGATTTTGGGTTGGTTTGCAAAAAGCTATGGGCATGATTTACGATTTAGATCAATATACGTATTAATCCCAACTTATTATTAATGAAATTTAATTTTCTATTTATTATTTTGAAATAGTAAGGGTTGATTTGATTAATGTGGATAGTTAAAGGGTAAAATACATAAATACTTCAAAATAATGAAGTGGTTATAAAATATTCATTGTTGTTGGGGAATATTCGTTTGGTCGTGGAATATTCGTGCTATCTGGGGAATATTAAATGCGGACAGTAGCGACCCATGTGGGACCCATAACGGAAAGCGATTGGATGAAAGAAACGAAAAATATAAGTTGTTTAAAAATAACAACAGAAGTTATTACTGATTATCTTTGTTAAAATACTCGGTGGTTAAAACATGAAGATTACGGTATTGCACCAATTATTGATTCTTACGAAGAAGGCACTACTCAATAATGGTTCTGTAATTATCGCTCAAAGATTTTATTGATTTAATAATTCTTTGCGTTGATATTTTATATTCATTGTTGTTTCAATAATTGTCATTACACGTTATTTTTCATTATCGAAGCAATAATTCATATTATCTCGAATAATATTATTAGATAACATTATTGGCAATGTCTAGAAAGTTCATCTAAGGAGAGGTTTGGTCACCTAATCACTTGCAGCAGGAAGGAGAAATTCTTATTGGAAGGCCCCTCTTTCCTGGAAGGCGCACTGGTTGTCAATATTGTGATTACGTAATATTATTTGTGAATAATTAATTATTGATTCATATGATGAGGAAAATATTGATTTTATGTGGATAAAGATGGAGAAAATTTTTAATGTGACAATTGTTGAAAATTGAAATTTTATCTTTTTACGATAAAATAATTCATTTAAATATATTATTATATTTTAATAATATAATAATGGTGATATTTTACAACGAATGTGGGATATATGAGTATACGAGGAGGAAGAGTATTTTTGTTGCAATAAATGTTTAAAACATGTTAAACATGTCGGTGGACCCCATTTATTGGTCGAAATTTGATTATATAACAGAAATCGCCTGTTTGTGGATTTGGTCAATTTCTATTTGGAATTTGGAAAAACTTTCTTTCGAAAAGTTGTAGAGTATTGAATTTCCTATAAAAACTATCGAGATTCAATTTTACGATGAAAGGGCTATTTATTATGAATTATTGAAGTTAGAAAGTTCAAAATAATTGATTTTTGGAAGTTTAAAATATTTAAAATTAGAAAAACGTTTTTCTTACTTTTTCTAGAATGTGGCATGTGTTTGATGGTGAAATCAGATTCTAGGCATGCGTAGGAAATTTATATAATTATATTATTAATTTATTAAATTTTACGCTTTGGTGTTCTAGCAATTTCTATAAATAGGTGCTTGGGTTAGAATTGAAAATCACACTTTAAATCAAGTTTTCTCTCTATATTATCGAGCGTATTCTTGTGAGTATTTTGAGTATACTTTGAGTATTGTTAGGCGGTGCTGTAAAGTTCCTTCAAAGACTATATCCCAGATTATCAAATTAGAAGTACTAATCTTTCGAGGTAAGGGATGTTTTTTCTTCTCAAATGATATTATTTCTTCAATATCATTATCTTTGAAATATTAGTTGAAACTTTTATCAAATTTGGAACTTTTTCATATGGAGGTTACTATTCATGAGATTCTTATTCATGAGTTACTATTCACGATTCTTATTCACGAGTTCTTATTCACGAAAGTTACTATTCATTTAGTACTATTCATGAAGCGTGAAGATGTTTTTGGGAAATTTCTATCTTTTGGTGTGGAGTTCTTATTCACGATACTTGCATTATTCAATTGAAAAATAAAATTTCTTCTTTTTGTCAAAATATCTATTCTCGGATACTAGCTTTGATTGTATCCATGTTTTGATCATTCTTGAATTTTACACCACTATGATTATTTTTTGAGGTATTTTGAACATGGATAAAACAAAGTATTTAATCCTTAATCCTTAATCCTTGTCATTTTGTTTCTTTGGATTCGTTTCTTTAAAATATTTTTCATCATCCTCGACCTTAAATGATGATATTATTGAATATCTTTGGCTGTAGTAGTGCAAAGATGAATGATTTTTGAAGAATATCTTTGGTCAGTAATGCAAAGATGAACAGTGTTTAAATGATACATGATTAATCGATGAATATCTTTGGCTGTAGTGGTAAAGATGAATATTTGATTCAGATGTATATTGATTGATGTTATGGGGATAAAAGATAGACGATGAACTTTTAAATTCATACATAGAAGATAGTAGTTTGCATTCTCTACTTAACTCTTCTAATGAATTATTATTTCATTGCGAATATTGATTTAAAATTTGTTGTCTATTGTATTCTATTAGATTTTTTCCTGTTGAAGACTAACGGTAATTTGTTGTATATTATCTTAGTCATAATATTCTTTCTTGGGCTAGTTGAGCTCACCCTTTTCCTTTTTGTTCCATTTTTTTCTTCTCGGAGGCGAGAATATAAGCGAAATGCAGTGGGGTATGGAATGAAGGTTTTAGAAAGAATTGTTTAGTAGTCCTCACCATTTTGTAAAATAATGTATCATTAAATGTGATGAGGATTTATTTGAGTATAGATATTGTCTAGAAGATAATATTTGTATTCAAACTCACAGCTTTACGTATTTGTAATAATAAAGTTGTAGTTGTTTACATACACGTATCGACAACTCGTAGAATAGGTGATGTATACCTATTTTGGGGCGTCGCCACAAAGATATCATCCTCGATCTGGACGGACAATGGAGGACTATTCAAACTCTTAAAGATCTATTAAGACTCGTGTCCTTGATTTCAAGGGAGTTGGGACAAGTTCTTACCATTGGTGGAGTTTTCCTACAACAACGGTTATCAAGCAAGTATTGGCATGGCTCCATTCGAAGCGTTGCATGGAAGAAAGTGTCGTTCTCCAAAGATCTTTGGGATGAGGTGGGTGAAGCAACGTTGTTGGGACCGGAGTTAGTACATATGACTACAGAAAAGATTCAAACGATCCGACAACGTATAAAAACCTCACAAAATCGACAAAAGAGTTATCCGATCTTCATCGAAAGGACGTGGAATTCGATATAGGAGATCATGTGTTGTTAAGAGTTGCTTCCATGGAAAGGAGTTACAAGATTTGGAAAGAGAGGAAAACTCAATCCTCGATTCATCGGTCCATTTTAATCCTCGATCGAGTAGGGGCGCGGCCTATAGACTCTATTTCTACCGCCAAGTATGTCTCGTGTTCATAACGTTTTTCACATATCCATGTTACGTAAATATGTGAAAGACCCGAACCACATTATTGAGTTAGAACCAGGACGAAATAGCGGAAGATTTGGCGTATGAAGAGGTTCCTGCTCAAATCTTGGATAAGAAGGAACATATTCTACGCCCAAGGTTATACCTCAAGTCAAAGTTTTGTGGAGGAACCACGATGTAGAGGAAATGACTTGGGAGTTAGAATCGAAATGAAATCAAGGTATCCTTACCTCTTCGACATACCAGTGCGTACCTTAATTTCGAGGGCGTAAATTTCATAAGAAGGGAGGTTGTAAGACCCCAACTTTTATAAATATAGATGAATTTTCTATAAATATTATTTTTGAATATTATGGAATAAATTTGATATAATGTTATAGTTGTGGGTAATATTTATAAATTTTGCAAAGTATGCAAGTTGTTATAAAATATTCGTTTGGTGGGGAATATTCTTTTTGTTAGGGAATATTCAGACAACGGCTCAATCATTGGTGGACCCCTAATAAATGTAATTATTGTCGGATTGAGAAAACGACAAAAATATTTTATAAAATAACGGCGTGGAGGTGTTACCGTTTAAAAGCTATTGAACTATCCGGTGGTAAAAGTACGATGTCTGGCGTGGTTGCATAAGTAGCACACGGTATTGATTATCGATGCTTACGTGAGAAGTCACTCGGCTTTACGCTCAATTATTACTATGATAATTCACGATCATATCTCTTATATTATTAATTCAATTATTGTCACAAGTATCATCGTATAATATGTTATATTATTAATTGAGGACGACAAGTTATGAATGATTAATAATTGTTGAAAGATTAAAATGTGTTGATTAAAAATAAAATGATTTGTGGTAATATTTATTCAATCCTTAATGTATATAAAGAGTGCATTATGAGACGTTTGTGGTAAGTTTGATTATTTTATGGGGGGCCCATATGTCATCATCTAAGAGTCTCTTCGTCATCGATAGTAATTACCTTTGTGAATAGTAATTACCTTCAATAATAAATATTTACCTTCGTCGATAGTAATTATGTGACGCCCCAAAATTAGGTATACATCACCCCGTCTTGGGTAATCGGATACATGGTATGCGAATTTAAATACAACTTACTAATATAAGCGTAGGTGTACAATACGACATAAGCTGTGAGTTTGAATACAAATATTGTCTACTAGATATTATACAAACTCAAAAGGAGTCCTCATTACAATTATTATCACACTATTTCATGCAGAATAGTGAGGACTACTAATCTTATCCTCCGGACCATTACTCCGTTCACTCGTCTCGTCCCGAGCTATGTTCTCATTTCTGAAGAGAATAAGTGAAAGAAAGGTGAGCTCAACTAGCCCAAAGAAGAAATATTATGACTAAGATAATGCGAGAATAAATTATCAATAGCCTTGTGATGTTAAAGCGATAAAATATAATAAACATCAAGTTTAAGCAGTAGCGGAACAAACAATCCATTAAAAGAGTCAAGTAGAAAATAAAATCTACTATCTTTTATGATTTAAAAGGTTTTTCATCATTAAAGTTTGAGACTCGACTTTAATAAATAATCCACATCATCGAATCACCCCGCACTACTACGGCCGAGGATATTCTTTAGTATCACGACCACAATTATTCATACACTCACGGGCCAAGAATAGTTGTGTATTCATTAATGGTCATGATCATGCCAACAAGCGTCCATCAATGCACTACTGCCATCGAGGATTTTTACCACATCATTTGTTACATTACTATTCGTGATTACAATCGAATAATCCACGGTCATAATCATACCAAGTCCATCCATATGCTCTACAGCCATGTAGATGACTTTAAAAAAATATAAACATGAGGATGATGACAATGATATAAGAATTTAATAAAACAAGTTCAAGAATTATTTTATCCAGAATTATTAACGTCCAAATTGTCAACATGATCTTTGTTTTGTAGAGTAAAATTCAAGAATGATCGGGAAGAATATTTCCATGAAAAAAATATTGGATGAAACGCAAATATCAAGGATATTCTACTAATTTCATGGAGTATAGAAGTCAAAGTTTTAACCAACTTGGTATAATAAAGAATGGAATAACAAAAGAAATCACCACGCATGCGGTCGATGTACATGTTATTCAACAGAATAATAATAACGGAACCGGTCGGTGAAATTACGCCCAGCGGGGATGTTCCAAATGAATAATAAAGATTGAACGGATCCGGTGTAAAACACACGGATAGGATATTCCAACAGAATGATAAAGACGGAACCAGTCGGTGTAAAACACATGAGCAGGATGTTCCAACGAGAATAATAAAGATTTTAACCGGTCGGGGTGTAAAACACATGCATGAGGATGTTCCAATGAATAATAGAAGAATGTCACCAAGTATAGGGTAAAATGGCAGATATCTGAGTTATTCCAATGTAATAATAAGCAATGGAATAATATAAGGATTTCACCAAGTATAGGGTATCTGGCGTATACAAAGTTATGTATAGGGTATGCCACTTTTACAAAAGTTATTCCAACGAATAATAATGAATGGAATAAATGAAGTTCTCTTCATGAATAAGAAAGAATAACACCCCTTACGGGTACAACAAATAATATTCCCTACCTTAGAAGAACTCGAATATCGCGAAGTGAAGTAGCAGAATACTTTTTTCTTCTTTCTCTCTATAGTTTCTCTCTAGAGTTTCAAATTGAATTAAGAAAATAATGAAGGAATGAGCTTCTATTTATAGAAAATAGAATGCATAGTAATTAATCCATGAGCGGTCAGATTGATTTACTTTAATCTGACCGGTCATATTTAAAGCAAAATCTTTTAAATAAAATATAATATATTCTATTTATATAAAAATATTTTACTATGCAAACACTATGCAACACTATGCAAAAAATCTTATACAACACTATGCATAATAAAATAAAATATATTTTATTTATAAAATAACTTTAATAAAGTATTCATTTTTTATATAAAGATGTTTACATTTTTTATTACGTTAATAATCTGAATAAAACAAAACGTCATTATCATTATAATAATTCATATTATTAATCGACAATAATGGAATCAAACTGAGTGACTTTCACATAAAGATCAATAATCAATACCGTGCTTACTACGCAACCACACGACATCTTTACTACTTTACTACCGAGTAATTCAACGAAGATTAATGCAGTAAAACTTTCATAGTTATTTCAATAAAATATTTTTGTCGTTTTCAATAATTACATTGTAGGGTCCACTAATGATTGAGTAGTTGTACGAATATTCCCCGCTAAAAGAATATTCCCCAACCAATCTAATATAATATAAACACTCTGCATACTTTTGCAAAATTTATAAATATTACCCACAACTATAACATTATATCAAATTATTCCATAATATTTATAGAAAATTCATCTTTATTTATAAAAGTTTGGGTCTTACAAATTACCTTCGTCAATAGTAATTACCCTTGTGAATAGTAATTACCTTCGTCAATAGTAATTACCTTTACCAGATGTCAAACCACTTGCCGTTTCACATTACAGGCGTCAAACCACTTGTCGTTTCACATTACAGGCGTCGAACCACTTGTCGTTTCACATTCAAAAGTGCCAAACCACTTTTCTTTTCACATCATCATTCGTCAAGCCACTCGCTTTTCACATAAGCGGTCTTAAGCTAGAAATCTTCCATAAATAGAGGCCTAGTGCTTCATTATTTTTCACGAATTCATTCAAGCTATATAGAGAGAAAGTATAGAGAATAAGAGAGAAAGAAGAAGAGTATTTTTTACTATTTCTTCGCCGAAGATTCAATCTCCTACCAAAAGTAAAGGGTGTTATTCTTTCTTATTCATTAAGAGAAGCTGTTGTTATTCCATCGCTTATTATTACATTGGAATAACTTTGTATAATGAGGTTTACCCTATACTTGGTGACATTCTTCTATTATACATTGGAACATCTGTCATGTGTGTGTTTAACAGGACCGGTTAAAATCTTTATTATTATTCTATTGGAACATCCTCGCATGCGTGTATTTTACACCGGACTGGTTCCTTCTTTATTATTATTCGTTGGAACATCCTCATGCGTGTGTTTTACGTGGGACCGGTTCCATTCTTTATTATTACATTGGAACATCCTCGAATCAATGCGTTTTTTGGGACCAAGTTCAGATTATTTATCATTCTGTTGAATAACCTCAATTGCGAAGGCCTATCGCATTTACGGTGATTTCTTTTGTTATTCTATTCTTTATTATACCCAGTTGGTTAAAACTTTGACTTCTATACTCCATGAAATTAGTGGAATATCCTCGATATTTGCGTTTCATCCAAAGATCTTTCATGAAAATATTCTTCCGATCATTCTTGAATTTTACTCTACAAAACAAGATCATGTTGATAATTTGGACGTTAATAATTCCCGGATAAAATAATTCTTGAACTTGTTTTATTGAATTCTTATATCATTGTCATCATCCCCATGTTTATATTACGTAGAAAAGTTATGTGGCTCTGTAGTGCGTAGATGGACTTGGTATGATTATGACCGAGACTATTCGATGTAATCATTTAACCGTAATGTTACAAATGATGTGATAAAAATCCTCGATGGCCGTAGTAGTGCATTGATGGATGATTGTTGGCATGATCATGACCATTAATGAATACACAACTATTCTTGGCCCGTAGTGCATTGAATAATTGTGGTCGTGATACTAAAGAATATCTTACTGTAGTAATGTAAGGGTGATTCGATGATGTGGAATATTTATTAAAGTTTCGAGTCTCATTTATAATAAATGATGAAAAAACTTTTAAAACCTAAAATAGTAGACTTTATTTTTTACTTGACTCTTTTAATGGATTGCATATTCCGCTGCAGTTAAACTTGTTGTCTATTGTATTTTATCAGTTTAACATTGTTGAAGACTATTGATAATTTATTCTCGCATTATCTTAGTCATAATATTTACTTGGGTTAGTTTGAGCTCACCTTTTCTTTCACCGCGTTCTCGTGAAATGAGAATATAAATTGGGGACGAATCGAGGAACAGAGTAATGGTCCGGAGGATAAGATTAGTAGTCCTCACTATTACGTGAAATAGTGTGATAATAATCAGAATGGCGACTTCTTTTGAGTTTGTATGATCTCTAGTTGACAATATTGTATTCAAACTCACGATTTTTACGTCGTATTGTACACTGCATAATTATATTAGTAAGTTGTATTTAAATTACAGTATTACGATCCGACTACCCAAGATGGGTGATGTATACCTAATCTTGGGGGCGTCACAAAGTTACCTAGATAAATGAGATAAAAAGATATTTGAGGGCAATAGATGAAAAATTATAATTAAAGCTTTCTATAAATTTGTTAACGTCAAATATATTGAAAAATTTTAAACTCTCTAAAATGTCATTTATTTAAGAATGAAGAGAATACTAATCATTCATATCTTAATTACTCATTTTTTATCAAACACGGTGTTTGTTAACTCTTATTATGCACTTAATAATGTAATAGTTCTCCTATTATCCAAGTATCTGCAATATAACTTTTTGAATCATCTAGATTATTTAATAATGTATTTAACAAAAATATTTTCCCTTTTAACTTTCATAACATTTTTTGATATCGTATGTAGGACCCATTTTTTAATCAAATATTAATATTAATTTGGTTAAAAAGTGAGTTCCACGTGCGAAAATAATGCCTTCCAAAAGGTTTTTGCATACAGAATTAGATGGTATACAAAATTTGGATTCGGTTATAAATTGGTCAATTGATCAATACAGTGCTGACACGTAGAGAAAAAAAATCATATCCGGACTGCGTATCGACAATTGACCAAAATTAACTTTATGCTAATCACTATCACAAAATTTGTAGAAGACTCTTCTTGTCAAGCTAACGAGAATAAAATAATATTTTAAAAAATATATTTTTATAAATAACATTTTTTTGCGAAAAAAAGAGAGACTATAAAATAATAATAAAAATCCTCTTTCCCCATTATATTTTCCCCATTTTTAACTAGTATTAATAATTTAGTCCCACAAACAAATTTTGTTTGAGCTCGGTCCTCTTTATTGCTATAATAACAAACCGGCTCCTCTGTATTCACACACTAACGTTCATAAACATCCACACGGCTGTCTTGCAGATTTTGAGAACATCTTTTGTCGCTTTGGCTCACACCATTCCCAGAAATTTAGTTCAAACCCTTTTCTCTCTCTTACATACTCCAGTTTTCTCTCTCTAAAGATATACAACTACTGTATATCTATATATACACACACAATATACTCAAAAAGCCAACTAGTACTAGTATACCGCCTATATACATCACCATTTTTCCGGAAATTTTTCTTATCTTGATATGTTCTACGCATGAGCTTTCTCACCCTACAAAACTATATTTGCTGTTAATTCATTAAAAATGGCGGTCTTAGGCTCGCCGGGAAGTGTGGAAACGACGACGATGACGACGGAGCACGAGTCGGATCTCAATCACGCCATTCGGAGGAGAACGAGCGCGGCGACAACTGCGAAGGCGGAGAGTGCGGTGAATGATCGGAATCAGATCGGAGAGACGGCGGAATTGGGGAATGAGTTGATTAATAGAGCTGAGAAGGTTGCGAATGGAACGGAGGAGAGAGAAAAGGAAGGAATAATGGCAAAATTCGAGTTTCGGCCGTCGGCTCCGGCTCATAGGAGAATAAAGGAGAGTCCTCTGAGCTCAGCTGCCATATTCAAGCAGGTTTCTGAGCTTATCTCTATCTATTGTCACATTGATGTTTATTATAATTGATATTCGGAATGAATGTGAATTTGACTAGGTTGCATGATTAACAATTTGCAATTCTATTACTTTTCTATTTACTATTAGAATGACAAAAATGTCAAAGGATGTGTACTTAGTAGATATAGACTACCAAAAGTTAAACAATAATTTATTGCAAATAGATAAGGACTGAAGCTTTGGTTGAAGGATATTATTTAAAATAGAATAGTAAGTTGTTACTAACAAAATTATGAATTCGTGTTATATCTTTTAGGCAAACATAATTAATAGTAATATGCTCTTTTAGTAAATTATATTTTTTAGGTGAACCTAGTGAATTTGTTTGATGTGGAAATCTAAAAAATTTGTAATTTTTTAAGGTTAAAATATCATAATAATAGAGAGTTTGTTGTTCTTGTATATAGGAATTGATTGATGTAGGCATGATTTCATGTACTACTACTCTCTAAACTTTCTTGGGCCGATTCTGAAACTTCTGACAAGTGATAACCATTGTTTCATTTTTAGTGAGAGGGCAGAGCATGAGATAAACCAGGTTGTAAATTCTTCTGCACAATAGCTTTTCATTTGCTTGCTATGTACATGTATTAGCATAGTGTTTGATAAAACTGAGCAATTAAGATCTGAATGGTAATAAATTAGAATATGTGAGTGAAATAGTATGTGAACTTAAAAAGTTGTTTGGTAACTAAAAAGTATAAAACATCTGAATGATTTTTAAAATTAAAATTAAAAATATTAATTTTAAAAGTAAAAATATCTCAAATTGACTTTTCAAAACTCAATAATGATCTTAAAATTTGGAATGAGGGAGTATAATATTTATAGAGGCTCCATAGATTTAAAATTTTCATTAAGAGACAGCTCGATTTATATTTATATCTTCCTCTTACCGATTAAGAGACGATAAGAAACAAATAAAACTTTATCAAACAACTTTATCCTCTTACCGAATCAGATGTGGAATTGTTAAGAGTTATTAAGAGATAAACAAACACCACCTAGTCCCATCTAGTTCAGATGGTGATGGTAAAAATATTTTTTCTCCTTTATGATATATTATAACTTTTGACAAACTTAAAATCATGGTTAGAACTATGCTCATTTCTATCTTAAGAGGTAGTACATGGTTTATCTTGTTCATTGTCATGTTTAGCATAAAGTGTCTAATGTAACAGGAATAAATTTAAGGTTCAAGTATGAAGGTATTAAGAAAACCTAGAAGTTCTATTGCAGAGGTAAAGATGTTTTATAAAGAACAGTTCAGTGAATGTAAAGATGAAAATGAGGTATAAAGAAAATAATGTCTAGAGATTAGTGAATATGCATGATTGATATATCAGAGAACACTGCAGCTAGTATGTCAAAGAGTGTGCAAGTGTTTTAAAATACTTTCAATTGGCAGAACATGGCTGCACTTGGGGATGACTATATGTTTCCTAAATGATGTGGGGAGTACTTGACTATATATTTTTTTGTACGATGGGGTGCTTGTGGAGTGAGAGAAAAATGGGAGCTTATTGAGACTGTAGAGCAACCAGTTGTTGGGTTAAAGAACACATCCCTCCATACATCAGTTTTCTGGTGAATGGAGTCCAATCTGGGGATTGAGATCTGTTTGCTGATGTGGATAATTTGAGAAGAAAAAGTAGGTTTGGTGGTCTTTTTGTGCTAATCTTTCTTGGGGTCGGGATGTGCTTATTTTTTGTTTGTCTCCATGTTGAGGTTTTTATGTTGACTTTAGCATACACTTGTACATTGATGCATCTTCTTTGGTGATTTCTAATTTCATTATTCTTACTCATAGTTGTTAGATTGTGAATCGTATCATGTGTTGAAAATCTTTGCATGAATTGTGTATCATCTTGTGAATTGTATCCCAAGATATGGAAAGAAAGTATGTTATGCTAATTATCATGTTCTTGCAGAGCCATGCAGGTCTCTTCAATCTCTGTATAGTAGTGCTTGTTGCTGTGAATAGCAGGCTTATCATTGAGAATCTGATGAAGGTTAGCCCCTCATTTGTAATACATTTCTGATTGATTTAATCTAGTTTTGCAAGTTGTTGACTGTGTACGAGTCTTTTATAATGAAAGTTATGGTTTACATGCATGTGCGTTTCTTATCACATATTCATGCACCATTCTTGCTTGCTCTTAATTATACTCTCACAGCTGGCATTCTATGCTTGTAGTCTGTAGATGACATACTCTTGATTGCTTTTGCAGTATGGCTTGTTAATTAGTTCGGGATTTTGGTTTAGTTCAAGATCATTGAGGGATTGGCCTCTTCTAATGTGTTGGTAATTTTTTAAGCACTTCATTTTCTAGTTGTCTTTGTTTTATCTAACTAGAGCGAATTCATAGATTTGTATCCTGTTTGTATTAAAGCTGTAAACCTTTATGTTTCTGTTACGAGAATAATTAAGTCATTCATTAACTGACACGCAATCCTTTTTTTTTTGTGGTCTCAATTTCAGTCTTAGTCTAGGGATATTCCCCCTTGCTGCTTTTGTTGTTGAAAAGTTGGTACGTCAAAAATCTATCACTGAACAGGTAAGTGGTTCAAGTCTTAATCTAGTCTTTTGTTCTTAACAATTAATTGAAATAACTTGGTCAATGTATAATGCTGAATGGTTTGCAACTTTTCTGATTCAAGTTTTACAATTAATTGACTTAAAAGCATATTAAATCCTGCGCTTTTTCGCATTGTTGAAGATGAACCCAAAAAAAAAAAAAAAAGTTTCACACAGTTGACTGTACATTAACCTTTTGAAATCAAACCTTCCAGCAAAATCAATTTGAATTTTTGCTGTAAAGTTGGGGCTTTTGACGTCTGAAACGTACTTCTATGTGGCCACACCCAATACACGTAATCTTTGTTCCCTACATTTTTGCGTGTGGAAATACTATAAACACCTTTCAATAATCATCACAATTTTCTAATTCAGGCAAAAATTCAAATTGTTTTCATCAGAAAGGTCAAGTTCAAATAATTAATGTAGTTTCGTCCTTTCGGGTTCAACGTGTCCAACCTTTTTTTGGGGGGTCACCTTCACAAAATGCTAAATAAGGCAATGTCCATAATACTGGGTTTTTTTTTTTAATTTTAAATTTTGATAGTTAAGCTTAGCCCCAAGTATGCAGATTGGAACTACGACTTTGAAGTTATTTCCTCACACAAGGTCCAAAATGCTTTTAAGCCAAAACAATTTATTAGCATGTAAATTTCATGTATCAGATATTTAAATAAGTATGCTTATTCCACAAATCACACTGTACATATCTTTGTGGACCATCTACATAAAAAGTTATCCTTGAATATAATGATCGTTAGATCTAATAACTTACAACTGTGGTATCTGTGGTTTAATATGTTATATGTAGTAGTACATGATCTAACTCATGTTATCTTATCTAGGAGCATACGTGTTTACATATATGCAACGGTGTACTTTGGATTTAGTACTCTGGTTGTAAATGGATTATCATATAGAAACTTGGCATATATAATTCATAATAATTAATTAATAGGTTTCTACTTTGACCTTCAAGAGAGGTTAATCTTCATATTGTTATTGCAGGGTGCAGTCGCTCTTCACATATTAATAACCACAACTTCAATTTTATATCCAGTCTTTGTGATTCTCAGGTTAGTTCTTAGTATTATTTCTTATTAACTCATGCTTACCTTAGCTTAATAGTTTTATTTCTCCTAAAAATTATAATAAAAATTGGGATATAATAAACAAGTCATAGGTGAGTCCATTGTGATTCAAAATCTGTTAATAAGCAATTCGTGTGAACAGTGCTAAAAAAGAATCACCTTTTCTTTAATCATTGTTCTTTCAAAGGTTCAATAATAATAACACGCAACAAAGATGAAGGGCCATACAAATCCTTGTGTAGACACGTGTGATGTCCAAGCGGGATTGTGAGACTTACCCTAATCCTTATATTTATTGTACAATTGGGTGGTGGCTTTGGTGTTCCTTAGTTGGTGTGGTTGGAGAGAGTTGGTTGTCCTTCTAACTGAGAGGAGATGCCTCTTGTCATTTTGGGTTTCAGAATCAGTGGTAGTAAGAATTACAAGATTCTTTAGTGGTGTTTGTGTTTTGCATTTTTTGTGGGGAATATAGGCGGAGAGGACAACTTGGATATCTAGTTAGCATTATATGCATCCGACCTTTTTATGTGATAGGCTTTTATTTCATGCATCCATTTGGACTTTTGTTATGGCTCCTTTTTGGGGGGCTTCCCTATTTCTGATTTTATTGTAGCTGGGTGTTTGTCCTACATTGAGGATTACTAATCGATTAGTATTCTTTTGGAGGACATTTTGTCCTCTCATTGCATTCTGTTCTTCTTTTCTAATAAAAATCTTCTCTTTTTTTCTAAAAATAGTTACAAGGCACACTTTAGTTTGAGCTTCTAAACTTGTCTTTGAAAGTTACTGTCATTTATAAGAAGTTTATTAAGCATTTATAAGAATGTTTATTACGCAGTGCGGGATGTCTGAGATTGACCGCACGTAATCCGGATTCGGGTGATTCTGGAATTTCGAGGAAGGAGGAGGAAGAAGAAAGAGAAATAACAAAGAATAATAAGAAGAGAAAGGCGAGAAATAATAAAGAATAATAAGAAGATTTCAAAGAAAAAGGAGTGAGAAACTTAAAATATCCACTGAAAAATTACGGTTGGGTACCCATAATTTTTATAATTTTTTATTTAGCAGGTTTTTGAAAGTTCAAAATAGCCATTGGAAAATTTATATCAGTCCATGCAATTTTGTTTTCTTCTATTAACTTTTAGTTTGGTGTTTCTTGAAATTTTGCACTTCATGTTGATTGCGTCTATATGGCAGTATAAACATTATTATTAAAAATCATAACATACCATATATGTCCAAATTTGGATTTGGTATTGGATTTTTGATTTCACATATCCGACATTAGGGACTGCACCCGATAGAAATTGTTGGAGAATATTTGAATTTCAGTCAGAAAATTTCAAGCGGAGGCTTTATGCTAGCAGCCTATAACTTTAGTGGTGTGAAATCTTGTTCATGTTGTTGGTGGGCCTTATTATGATTTTGGTTGGAGATATACTTAGGGACTGCATATAAATTGTTGGAGAAATTTAGATCATTAGGAAAAACATAAATGCTAACAGAAATATAGATCATTGCGTAAGTTTACAAAGATACGATCCAGATGGTCATTGTACTTATTTTGAAACTGTGCAGGTGTGATTCTGCCGTTCAATCAGGTGTGACATTAATGATCTTTGCTTGCATTGTGTGGTTAAAGTTAGTATCTTATGCACATACAAATTATGACATGAGAGCACTTGCAAAATCCATTGATAAGGTAAGTATGAGAAGTTCCTTCTTTGATGTTTCTCTACTATACTTTTTTTTCCAAAAGAATTGGCCAAAATAAGGAAATTTATAGTTGGTATTTTGGTATGATCTGCATAATTTTCTGCTTTATTTTTTTAAAATTATATTTATATATGTGCCAGATAAATAAAAATTCTATACAAGAAAAATTGCATTAGAAAAACACCAAAATTGGGTGTACATCAATGTAAACATGAAATATACGCAGCAAAAAATTTTATATAGGAATTCCTACTTTATAATGTCTACAAAGTACAATGATAACCCAAATTATCCAATTCTGAACTCCAACAATATCAACTATTCTCGATTTTTCAATTTTGAGGATATCCAGAATCTTGAAAGTTAAGATTTTTTTCCCTGTCCAAAGAGTTCCCTATATTGAATTTGAACTCTGTGCTAAATATTGAAATAGTCAAAGTAAGGAGATTGTTGAATTAAAGCTATGTCCCTCAAATTCTTTTACGCAATAGGTTAAGGGGTTCAACTGCCTTGCTTTGCTAGTTTATAGTTAATATTCTCTAAGATTATGACATGTAATGTCTAACTTTATTCACTTAATCTACTATGCTGCCTGTTAGGGTGAAACCTTGTCTAATATGTTGAATGTGGACTACTCGGACAATATTAGCTTCAAGAGTTTGGCATACTTCATGTTTGCTCCCACATTATGTTACCAGGTAACCACACTCGATCCTTGTACAGCTGACTCCATAATATGTTCATCCATTCGTGTTGTTCAGAAAATATAACGTACATCCTAGCTAAGCAATGATACGATTTTATTACTGATTTTCCCTTAATATTATGTTTTAATGTGGTGTGGTATGCCTGCGAAGTTGCATAAAAGGCTAAAATACATGCATAGTATCACGGATAGACTAGCATGATTATCGTCTCTACTGATACCAATAGCATATCGATTCATTTCATGGTCAAGTTAAGTCCGCCAATAAGTACAAGGAAATGTTAGCTGGTGTTTCTGATCACAATAGAAACTGATTGGGTTCTTGCAAACTTTTTGTTAGGATATTCAGAATATTAACTCTGCTGGTTAATGCTAATTGCTAGCCATATTTCTTAGCACTCTCACCCAATATTGGACCTCTACTCAGGCTACTTGGTATCAATTAGACTTGGCAATATGGGTTGAAACCCGTTGGGCAGTCCATATCCGCCCATGATAAATGGGTTTGAAATTACAAGGTAAAAATTTTCAAATGGCCTCGCCCATATCCACCCACATAATATATGGGTGGATGTGGGCTGCCATCCACTCACTTATTATCAAAAGTTTACTCATTTCAAAATTGTAGCTCACTTTTTACACTCTAAATTTTTTCACTTTCTCTATCTAAAAGTTTTACTAGTTCTCTCTACAAATTTTATACTAGTTCTTGTTCTCTCAAAAAAAATTGTTTTCTCTCTATAAATTTATCACTTTTTCCGCTAATTGTCGCGATCATCTTCCAGACTCATGCAATTTATAAAGTTGAGATGCACTAATTTTGAATGTTATTACTGTACAAACTTTCATACTTTGCACTGCTTAGTATATTCTTCAATTTAAAAAGATAAAACTTATTTCATAATTTTATTTATGTTATTAATTGGGTAGTAACCCAACTCATCAAGCACCTCAGTGAATTGTTCAAGTGGGTTGGTATCATGAACCCAAAAGTCTAGTCAATCCAAACTGTTATAATTGGAATCACATGGTGGTTTGTTATTAGCCTATCCAATTTCATTATTCATTCCCAGTTAACTATTTTATACAATATAATATTAACACTTAGCACTTGTGTATATGATTGAATTTTAATTAGTTTGATAAATATGAAGTTACATTTTCTAACTGTTAACCCCTAATGATCACATGGTAATCACATGTCACCATGTGAGAGGAAGGGAGAGAGAGAGAAATTAGAGGTAGAAAGTGATATAAAATTCTAGAGAAAATTTTATAAAATTTTAGAGAAACTAAAAAATGAATATAGAGAAAGTGAGGAATCTATATATACTTATGCTCAAATTTGATATACGGGCTAGCCTATATCCACCCATATCCATTTATGACCGTCCACTTACAACCCACTTAATTTTCAACCCATTTAAACCCGACACATATAAACCCAAACCCACTTATGTCCGCCCACACCCGCCCATTTGCGGGTCTAGTATCAATGTTGATTCTTAGATAATGGTGAGTTAGTTGTCTGAAACATATTCATTCTACAAAGCTAAAAAAGCCTTTTCTCCTATACTCTAGCCACTGTGTGTTTTTGTTTGATTATCTCAGCTGCTCAAGACTGTTCTTTATTTCAATAAACGGGTTTTAAGTTTTAGCATATATTTCTTACCAATACTAATTGCATTCAACTGCTACGGATGTCAAACCTAATATTCTGAATATGATTTCCAAAAAAAATAAAAATAGTCTGAATATGCTTTCTTTTTTTCTATATTCGACTGAAATTTAACATTCTTGCCTTTGGCAAGAATGAATCCCAAGTCTGAATATGCTTTCATCTTCAACAGAAGCTTTTATGTCCGACGTTACTCCGACATAATTGAGTGCATAACAGTGGGTGGGTGTGCATTTGACTTTCATATGTTATGTGTGCATTGAATTGGTTCAAAGAAGAACTTAGTCTCGGATATTGTAACCATGCCTATATGTCCGTCCAGTTTCTGTTATGGTATTGGATAACTACTTTTTAAAATTTTAAAGAAAGTTGCAGCAATTGCCAATATCTGAACATCTTTGAGTTTATAAGCTTGACAAATGAATATCCCCAACAGATATTTATCTCTAAAGTAAAATTTATGCTCTTATGTTTTGACGTATCAATTTTTTTGGTTCTGCATTTTTGCTTATATGAAGTGGTGTGATCCAGAAGGATGATTTCATTGTTCCTATTATTGGAATTTACTTTTTATCTTTCCACTGAGACAATGTTTTTTTTGTAGCCAAGCTATCCTCGCAATGCAAGTGTTCGAAAGGGTTGGGTGCTACGCCAACTCATCAAGTTGGTAATATTTACAGGGCTTATGGGATTCATTATAGAACAAGCAAGTCTTCTCATACTAAAAAGTTAGCCAGTTCTTTCGTTTATATGAATGTAAAAACTTTGCATGGGTATGCTAAGGAATGCCATTGTTTTTTATGTTGCAGTACATTAATCCAATTGTCAAGAATTCTAAACATCCTTTTAAAGGTGACCTTTTATATGCCATGGAGCGAGTTCTGAAGCTTTCTGTCCCCAATTTATATGTTTGGCTCTGCATGTTCTACTGCTTTTTCCATCTCTGGTATTTATTCTCTTCCTTCACTCTTAGATACTCTTCTCAACGTTTATTCATTTTTTATTTTTGTAACTTGTGTCCAGTGTTTTCCTTTGTCAAAGTTTTATCAGGACAATTGTCAAGCAGTTTTATCATGACACTCTATGTGCAGTAGTTAGACTCTCATTTTAACAAAGTTATTAGTTGAATTAATTAACCTATCAAAAATTGAAATATAAATTAACAGAGGCGGGCCAAAAAGATGGAAATGAATGACAATAGGTTTATAATCAATACAGAATAGAATAGGAAAAGAGTTCATTACCTATTATTAGTCTTAGCACAGGCGGAGTGTTGTTCTTTTTAGCCTTATTTTCAGAGTCATTGCTGTTAGACGTGAAATAAATGGGCATATGCTTTTTAACTTGACGAAAGCCTAATAACAATATCTTATAGCATTTGGCAAGAACCTCCGATATCATGTATTTTGAACTCGAGTAAAATAAACTGGAAGGACCAAAACATCCTTAAACTGCTACAGCTAGTACTTGTGTTCTTTGCTAGTTTATCTACCTTGATGCAAACCTTGGTTCGTCACTTATGGGCATGGCTGGGTGTTCCCTTATCCCCAAGAGAATAAAGAGAGTTCATCCTTTGTTCCGGTCCCTTGAGAACATATTCATGTTTGGGAGGATTAGCGGAAGTCGGAAGAGGCTGCTTTTGATATTGCTTGCACCCCTTACATTTTGTAATTCTGGCAGTCAATTTTTTTTTTTTGTTGTGAAACATGGAATTCAAGATGCTGACATTACCTTTCGGCTTTTCCTGATATGGGAAGAAGACACCCTATTTATTGGACCTCTCATTCTCCTGTAATCTGAGTATTAGATAAGCTGTGGGATTGTCTTTTTTTGCTCATCCTTCTTAGCTTATGCCGTATCTTTTCACTTCCATATAGTCATTCTTGGTCCTTGGTTCAGCTGAATGATTCCTGTAAATTTTCTTCTTCTTTTTTACGTACTTGGCTACTTTTCATACTTCCATTTCCATTTTCTCCCTAGCAGGCTAAGTTGCTATGCCTAAGTCCTTGTTACCAGATATGTGGGGTGTTTGCAAGTGGGACATTCAATACTCTTTTATTGTTTCTTCACTATCCCATTCAAGTCTTTAAAACTGCGGGTTTAACATATTTGAGGAGTACGTTCACCTGTCTTCTTTTGAGGGACTTCAAGAACTAGACCTCCGGGTTCCAGAGAATGCAAGTAAACTAAGATTCTCTGAGATGCAGTTTCCTTGCAAATCTTTGGAGTTTTCTGAAGTGAGATTCTTTGCAATTATTTGTTGCATTTAGATTGAACAAAATTGTTCGAGTCTTTTGACATCAATTACCTTTAATTTGGATTGGCAAGGGATCAAATACTTTTTTCAGCGTAGCGGGCATCTGCAAGATGATCCTTAAGAGGGTTTGGGCTTTCAGACTGTCGGGATTTGAAGGTTGTACTGGGCTTCTTATGTGCAAACTAAATGAAAATTTTCCATTGCTTTCCAAACCATATGCAAGTTTATCACTGTTTAATTATTTTGTTCTTGTAAAACTGACATTTAGTATTTTCATTTAGGTTAAATATACTTGCTGAGATGCTTCGTTTTGGTGACCGTGAGTTTTACAAAGATTGGTGGAATGCAAAAACAGTGGAAGAGGTAGTTTTCATATGTTGATAAATGTTTGGCTTTGTAAAACTAATTTACATTCATATATTGCTGAGTTTTGCTGCTCTCCTTTTAATATTTTATGCATATCCTGCTTTGGCTGCTATCATCAGTATTGGAGAATGTGGAATATGGTATGTCATTCTCATCTCTCGTTTTTTCTTCTTTAGTTATGTGATTGCATTGTTTTTCTATATATTGACGAATGAACGATTTAGCATATTTATATATTATGATATCTGTCTTTAGGTCTGACCAGAATTGTTCCTAATTGCAGCCTGTTCATAAATGGATGGTCCGTCATATATATTTTCCATGCTTAAGAAATGGTATTCCTAAGGTAAATGACCTTCCCTTTCAGATTTCAAGCAGGGTTTACTGGAATTTCCTTTTCTTTCTATGTTAGTAGCTTGGTTTTGTTTCCCGTTTGGGGTTTATGAAATTGTGTTTATCCGTTGTTACCTGCTGATACAGGGAGTTGCTGTTGTAATTGCCTTCCTCATATCTGCCATATTTCATGAGGTATAGTCCAATCTTTCAATCTCTTTTATGTGTAGTAAAAGCGGTATGATATTGTCATAGAGCAATTCTTAAAGCCAAAGAACATGCTGCACTTTGGATTTGTATTGTGTTGCTCAACACTGAAAAATCTGCTCTATATGATATCCGATAGTAAAAGACATGAATACATTTGTTGATATTCTGCAGCTATGCATTGCTGTTCCTTGCCACATATTCAAGTTTTGGGCTTTTATAGGAATCATGTTTCAGGTACTATTTTCCAACACTAGTACATGTTAATCTGAATATTACTCTTGAGAATGAGTATTCATATGTGAGGTGTAGCATATGTTTCTGGTAAATGTTACTCTTTCAAGAGGGACAGAAATCTTGTCTGTAGTTCATACAGGGTTTGGTAGTAGTTAGCAAAATTGATATGCGTACTAAAGGTTTCACAAGTGCCTTTGTTTTCCTTTGATCAGGTTCCGCTGGTCTTGATCACAAAGTACATGCAAGAAAAGTTCAGGAATTCCATGGTATGGCTTTCTTTCCTAAATCAGTGCGGAACTTCTATTACTTCCTGAACTCTAGATTTGAAAATTTTAGGCAAGTTTTGTTAAGATAGTTTTCTGGCTCGTAGTAGTTTGCAGATAGAATACAGCTAAAAATCATAACTATGACATCTGCAACCCAACTCTATGTTGCCAGGAATTCTTGCTACCATGAGTTTCACAAACTGGCTGGGTACTACCACTCCGAATTGTGGTACAAAAACTTAGATGTCTGGTGCATAGGTAGCGTTCCTTGTACCCATTCCGTTCCGCGAACCCGGTCATTACACGTTCTATAATTTCCTGGGAAGTTCCTTTGAGTATCCTTTTCCTCGCAAATTACAAATCAAAACATTAAGTAGCGCGATATATTCAGAATAAACTTTGAACTGAATCAAGTGCTTTGAAATATTGAGAAATGAAAAAAAAAATCAGTTTAGATTCATTTATGGTAGTTGAACATGTTTAGTGAAACCATCTTTTGTTTTATTGATACTTTCAAAATGAGATAGGATGCTGGAGTTAAAGCAGGTTTATGTGGACCTTAATTTTTGGGGAAAAGTCAACCAAGAAAATAATACTCCTTTTTTAAAGGATAAAGGGATTACTTGTATTCCTTGCAATACTGATAAAGTAATTTAGGCTGGAAAAGAAGACATTGAAGCTGCATGTGTTGGCAGGACATGTCTGAATTGTACATTTAAGTTTTGCGTCCTCTTCATTCAGTGAAATGTTAAAATCACTATATGGGCTCGATTTATGCCACTGGCTTGTCTACTTTAATAACTGCCCCCGTACTCAAACTTTACCTTCCTCTCTCAAATCCATCTACTACTTGATACTATAACTTCATTCAGTGAAATGTTAAAATCACTATACGATTTACTTGCTTGTCTACTTTAATCTCAAACCTTCCTCTCTCAAATCCATCTACTACTTGATACTAACATGCATTGCTAGTGTACTAATAGTTTTGCTTTTGTCCTAAATTTTATGCCAGGTGGGGAATATGATATTTTGGTGCTTTTTCAGCATTTATGGTCAGCCTATGTGTGTACTACTTTACTACCATGACTTGATGAACCGAAAAGTGAATGCCAGATGAATTCATCCAGCAAACATTGAGGAACTCCAGATTTGACTCAATCGATTACATGTTTGATCTGGCGCAGCACTTCTCTGAATATACCACATCGATTTACCGTGCGAACAATGCTACTATCACATAAAAACGTCACATACCGCTGACGTGGTATCCATAAATTTGTTGTTGACATGACCCACTTAAATCAATAACAAATCCATGGGTGTCATATCAGCAATATGTGACGTTTTTAT
The DNA here is from genome assembly GCA_020205615.1 of Panax quinquefolius. Lineage (NCBI taxonomy): Eukaryota > Viridiplantae > Streptophyta > Magnoliopsida > Apiales > Araliaceae > Panax > Panax quinquefolius. The sequence goes on from CM035152.1 coordinate 158,048,096, forward strand.
GTGATGGTAGCATTTTTGTTTCTGTGCTGCTGTCACAGATATATCTACCAACCCTTGACCCCCTACATTTTTCTTATGAGCTGAAACCTTGTTCATTCAAATTGTACACAAGCAATTTTGTTACAAAGCTTTAATGCACCTCAATTGATAAATATTATTAGTGAAAATAATGTAAATTATAATATACTATTTTTTCATATGCTAGCTTGGAATTTCTTATGATCTCTAATGCCAACAAGTGGACTCTCACGTTGGGATATTGGGCAAAGGACACCAAGCAAATAAAAAAGGCCACAGGACAGACTGCTATAACTTGCTCCATGTTGTTATCCACGGATTTTAATGCGGTTCGAGAAAATGTTACAATTGGTGTATAGTATAAAACAAGCTTCCAATGAAGTCCAAATATTCAAGGTCCCGAAGTGTGTAAACATATATACACAACGTGTATATATATACACGTGCACACAACATTTAAAACAAAAATAAAAACATGAGAACCAAAGAACAAAAAAGAATATCGAATTGTCCAATTAAGATGCATCAATAAATCTAGGTTTTTAACACATTAAAATAAAATAATTAGAAAAACTATAAAGGATAAAGTCAAGAAAACTAGTACACTATATGACCATGTTTCTAGCCAAAATGTAATCCCGAGTGATACCTGCCACACACCAGTCGGTATCTACTGAAAACCTAGCAATTCCTAATAAAAGTTGAAAAGTAACTTCACAGGGAAAATCATTACAGCGGCCAATTTACAATTCCAAAATGAGTAAATAGAGCACAATGGAAATGTCTGAAATTTAAGTCTAGAAGAGAACATAAGAGGTCAATAACCGTTTAGCTTTATACAGATTTTGTTTAGTCAAGACTGGCTTGGACGTCTCATCTTTTTTTATCGGAGAGATTTGAGAGCACAGATATACCAACTGAGAATCACTCAACTCTTCTAAATCACAGTTCCTGAGAACTTCAACTCCAATTATCAATCATTCTAACTGATGCCAGCACAAGAATATGGTTTTACAAGAATGTGTAAAGGTGCTTATTCAAAAGTGATCCCTCTATTCTTCATCCAAATGCAAACTTCCGATGCCTTTGAGAGTGGTTTCATAGTTCTTTGTGCTTGAATTAATTTTTCCCCATGAAGCATGCTTTGGATCCAAGGGCAAACCAAATGGTGAACTTCTTTGTCCACCTGAGATTTTCTGCATCGTTACTGGACTTGCATCAGTGGTGCGAGAACGAGCAGGGTCAGACTCATTCCCCACAGCAAATGCTTCACGGCTACTACTAGGAACAGCAGATCGCCTCAACGATCCACTTGATCGACCCAAAAAGGTGGAGGTTGACAACTGCAAATTTAAGAATAACGTGCACTTTAAGATTTAGCATGCATTATGTTGAGTATAATACTGAAGCCTATAGTGCACATTAATATCACTCAATCTAATGTATAAAATATACTTCTAAATTTTTTTAAGAAACATGCTGCTTTATTGTTTCCAAACATAATCGACAATACTGCTACTCATGTTGCCAAATCCCAATTAGACAAGGCTATTTGACTGCTCACATCGTCTACAACCAATGGCTGACTTGGCCTAGCAGGGACACTAAAAGTTGCATTATGCTTTTGTTATTAGTAATAATAATACTAAACTTATAGGTCCCATAGTAATTATTCAACATAAAAACCCTATACCCATAATATGGACAACAAAATAGTACTCCCTTTGTCCGGAGAATATAGTCCTAAATTATGTCGACTCTCTGGATAGGGTACATTTAGACTATTTCAGTAATTTGTTTTTAACATTAAATTTTAGAGTAAAATACTAGAAATTGTTATTGGGAAAGTTTATACCCCAATGTGTCCCATTCAAACCTCAATTATAAGAAAAGAACAAACTAAAAGGCAGGACTCCCTTTTACAGACGAAGATAGTACATGATTTTATTCTAAAGAAAGATAAACCAAGATCAATAATAGTACAACTGAATATAAAAAATACTTGATGAATCATCCATATCTACACACTTGGAAATTCAAGGCATCATCTGAATTCCGAACAGAACATAAATCCAGGCTCCAAAGGAAAGCTGGAGCCAAATTTAATTTAAGAAACAAAAAGAAAACTGCTACTTAACAGATAAATAGAACTTACCATAGCATCTTTGCTCATTGTCGAATCATTTCCAACAGGACTCTTCTGCTTAGATAAGCTTCCTGCATTTATACCTTGTCCGGAACTTCTATGAGAAGGATCAATTGAAGAAACGCCTGCTTGTCTCACTTCTTCACCTGGTATAAGGTTTGACATTATTGATTATTTTTTATTATATACATTTCGGAGTTCGGACAGTGTTAACTTCAAGAATAGGCCATAAGATCTCACAGGAGTGACGGGAAGAGAGTGGAACAAATTCTAATAACAAAATAAAAAGATTTCTTTCAAATGATATTTAAAGGAAAAGGAAAAATCTTAATTAAAAAAAAAAAGAGAAAGAGATAGAGATGCCTTGAAAGCAACACAGCAAGGGTGGAAAACCCACTAACCCTTTGGCATTAATTTTCATTTAAACCTGTTGTTGGGTTGACTTGGATGAACATATGGTTCGGGTCAATAAAGTTTTACCGTGCATGATAGTCTCCAAAACCAAATTCTTTTGCTGCCATTCCAAAAGGAAATTTTATCAACTCTCCTCGAAGAAGGGGATGAGCTGGCTCTACCAAATAAAAAATTGTGCAATATTGCTGATTCACTGCTATTCTTAAAGAGGTCTTCCCATTAATAACGCTTGCTTCCTCTACCCATAACTATTGACAAGGTTATGTGATAATATAATCCTCCTTTCTCTTGGTCTCACCATACCAAGCAAATAATAATTACAGAATAACTAGCAGATATAAATCATCTACAAACCAAATATTTTACATCAAAGGTGTAATCCAACACTCTACCTGACTGTCTGTCAACATTGGGTATAGCAGGGGGCATTCCAGAACTCGGCACAGCACTCAGCCCCTAACAGACAACTATCATTTTAGTACATAACCGCATAGGATCAACTGAAAGAAACTAATACTATTACATCACTTACAAGGACTCGCGACGGAGGCGCAGCCATCTGTGACTGCTGATACTTCAATATTGTCCAATCAAAAACATAATCAAACTGGAAGCCTGCAACCAAGTTGACAATATATCATATGATATATCACTTTCAAAAGCTAGAAAGCAAGCAGGGCACAAAATTTCAGTCGATGATAGTGAATTCTTTAAGCAAATATATTCTGACCTTCCCGGATAAAGAGGTCACGGAATATTCTCTTCAAGTAAGCATAGTCGGGCTTATCCTCAAAACGCAATGAACGACAATAATGGAAGTAGGAAGCGAATTCCGTCGGATAGCCCCTGCACAATGCCTGAAAAAAGCGGAGTATATTCACCATTCATGCTCTGACAGCGAAAGCAAAGTTTAGCATTACATTACCTCGATAGACGTGGACACTTTCCGTTCGCTAATTTTCTCATACTTCTGTTTCTTATTTCCTGCTTTGAGTCCCTGCCAAGGAAGACTAAACATACAATAGATAGATTTAAGACATTCAAAAGATAATAGAAAAAATTCAAAAAAGATAATATGTGGAAACATTACCTCCCTCGGAGAAAGTACATAAGGACATATCCAAGAGATTCCAGGTCATCCCTCCTGCTCTGTTCTATACATTACAAAAATAAAAAAGATCAGATTATATTTGTGAAAAGGAAGTAATCATCAACTAAACAGAGTGAAGTAATCAGTAAATAATGTAACAAAAGCAACACATACCAATACCAAGGTGGGTGTTCATGCTAGCATATCTTGCAGTTCCAGTCAAGTTTTTGTTCTCCCTGCAATTCCAGAACACAAGTAATGACAAGCATTTTCATGGAAAATGTGATAAAAATAAATAGAAAACAAACGTAACACTAGAAAAAATCATTGAAAAGTATCTACTAAAACAATCAAAATAGACGAGGGAAAAAGTACGCTACCAAAATGAGACTCTTAAATAAATGGACCAATAATTGTTTTGCAAGGGCTGGTCGAGCGGGAATGTGATCCAATAACAGAGATTTAAAGTTACTATGTAATTCCAGGATCGACACTGAACGTGAAATTATCACACATAGATATACATGTTCAACAGTTTGTGTAGGTAGCCATAAATCCTATTGTCTCCTCCTTTTCTTTTCAGTATTTTCAGTTCTACACAAGTATTTTCTTCAGATGCATACATATTCAACATAATATTTAGCAAAAATTCATTTAGGAGTCGGAGAGAAGAAAAGGGACGAAAGAAGAAAAAAAGTGATGATTAACATTAACAAATTTCTAAAAAGCTAAAACAAAGAAGTAATGGTGTCCATATTGGGCTCAATTATTCCTTGAGGCACCTACTGAATACCTTGTCTGGGTGGTAACAGATTACCCCCTTTAGCATCCTGCCATAATTGTTTCATAGGAAAATGGATGAATAAATAAAGCAACCATTTTCAGGAAGTTTGGTGATTGAATTTCAACATCAGAAATCATGCCCCATATAACTCTTGCGAGATGGTCAAACATTTTTTGTATACAGAAAACAGTATCCCATCCAACATAAAGCAGCCACACATCAAAGCATAACAAAATGTGTCGATGCATGGAAAGTATTTATGTCAGCCAACAACAACAAAAATTAATGCTCATCTACCTATAAGGTATGTGTTGGTGGGTTGAAGTATCTCTATATTTCTTTGCAAGACCAAAGTCTATGATGTAAACCTGCATTAAAAGTAAAAGGAAACATGAGCTGTCACCACATTCTTGCCAGAAAAAAATTCTACTACTTAAATACATTTAGTAATAACCAAAAACCTGATTAGCACGCCGTCCTAAACCCATAAGAAAATTGTCTGGCTTAATATCTCGGTGTAGAAATGATTTAGAATGAACAAATTCTACACGATTGATCTGCAACGAAAATCAAGATAGCATTAATAACAACAAAACTTAAAAGGTAAACAAATGCAACAATAATGTAGATTTAATATATATTAAAACATATTGTACATCAAGGAACTTGCCATTTGATCTGCAAGCATGAGAACCGTCTTCAAGGAAAGTTTTCTACTGCAAAAATTAAACAAATCTTCGAGACTTGGTCCAAGCAAATCCATCACTAGAACGTTATATTCTCCCTCCACTCCGAACCATCTCACATTTGGAATTCCAGCTGCAATAGTTAGAAGTATTATAGTTAAAGCCATAAATAAGATACTGAAATAAAGAATTCAAGATTGAGCTACTGAAAGGAAACTAAGAGAAAAAGAGAGTAAGCCGTTATACTTCCTCCCTGTAGAATTCTGTATAATTTTGATTCATACAGCAACTGAGGATGTTTTGTCTTGACATTTTCCTGTGTTTACAAGATAAAATATCAGTATCATAACTTCTATAGGAAGGGATTGATTGCTTCCAGTAAGCTCTAAACACAATGCAAAACCAGGTTAAAGAATTATATAGATAACATAATCAAAATGAAACTTAGATCATAAATAAAATGTAGGCATGTCAATGGATCACTTGATGCTACAATAATACTTATACTGATAAACTGTACCACAATTATTTTGCAGTCCAGAATGGTTCAAATCACTTGCACATCTGCTATTTCAAGATCAAATCACAAAGGTATGTTTATTACAACAAAATTTGATCCAACAGAAATGAAAAGTGAAAGGGGTAGAGTGGAGGTAATGGAGGTTTCTGTTATTTGATAAAGACATACAGGGAGGAGAAGTAGAGTAGACTGCCAAACCCTGTTGCCTAAGGAATTCTTGCCTCCCAAAAATTGCAGATTATAAAAAGGAAACAGCTAGTAGATAGCTAATATTGTTATGGCCAATTTCATTTACAGACCAAAGATATACCTCCCGCTGCCCTCCCCCTATCCTTTGCAGTGAAAAGGAATGTCATGCAATATAAATTAGAAACAAAGGTTATTAATATGCACCATAACACGTGTCTTAGATCTTTTCCTGTAATATATTCTCATGTAAAGATAAAACTAAAAATGAGACGCAACTATTTACTCTAAGATGAAAGTTTAACACTTTATGTACGTGTTGAATAATGTTCAATGATAAGAAAATAGCATTTACAGCAACTAAGAAATTTTATTGGTATAAGAGAATATAAGCAGGACCATGTTATGATGTGAAAGGCACGTATGTAGATTGAACCATAAACAATGTGCCATCCATCCATAAAAACAGAATATCCAGTTAATTTCTTAGCATATTTCAGCTTATAGAAATTAATATCCATTATCCATCTAATTAAATAACATGAAATCATCATACTAAACTCACTTCAAAACATATAGCCAACCAACCGTTGAGCTAAAAAACTAATAGCTCCAGTCAATAACTTACAATAAAATCAAAACTTAAACATCAGATAATTTTTAATCTAACAAAAAGCTAGCTTTCAAGTTTTAATCAATTGTCAATCACTAACCTCATATAAGTAAGAGTTATCTGCATATAATCTTAGCATATTCAATAAAGTAAATAATAGAACTCTCAATTTGACTTATCCTATCACAGAACCACTTTGCATGACATACTTATACAACCTAGGATATAGATAGTGTCACGTGTTGGTAACAAGTTAAGTCTTGGTCGCATGATTAGACAGTGTATGGTTTCGTAAAAAATCTTAATTGGTTTGCTGGATTGTTATTCTTTCATGTTTATGCATTTTGTTGGTCGCTTATGAATTTCATTAATTGAACACTTATTTCATAAATATTATACCAACAAAATTCACAAATTCCCATGAGCAAAATACTCACAAGCTTAATTGCAACTTCCTCATTAGTCTGAATATTAGTACCTGCAAAACAAAGGCTCAATTAATCAAATTCAAAATTAAGCAACCAACCACAAAAAAACGGAAAGAATAAAAAGTTAGCAAACCAAGATAGATCTCTCCAAAGGATCCACTTCCTATCTTGCGACCCAGACGAAACTTATTGCCGACACGAGGTTCCATCAAAACCCTAACTTCCGAAACCAATTCAACGATGAAACAACCTAAGAATAGGATGAATATAAGGATACAAGGTTTTTGTAGTTCTGTTCTTGCGACTAAACTAGGGTTAGGTTGAAGGTGAAAAGAGAAAGTACCGTAATTTTCTCTCTATATATCTAACGCTCTCTCTCTGTGGAAGCTCACAGACTGGCAAAAGTTCTGCTAGTGCTGTATTTTGGCCTTTATAAAGAAACGGAACTCCACGCGTTGGTCGCACGCGTGACAAATGTTCCCGAATGAAGTTTTATAAGATTAGCGTCGCTGTCATTTGGGGCCTCAGGGCACGTGACTGTAGTTCTATAAGACTATGACCCGGATGTTGTATCACGTGATCATAACAAAAATATAAAATTATTTTTTATAATTTTAACACATTTTGTTATCTTTGAGTTATTGGATTGTAACACATTGGTCTCATCAGATTTAAGTTTAGAATAAGAAAATAATAATTTTAAATTTCTTTATAAAACTGAATAAGTTTGATAATCATATTATATGTGATTGCTAATATGATAAAAGATTTATTTAAGAACTTAGAAAACAAAATATGCACCTTGTTCGCTAAGAATTAAATTAAGGAGTAGATTATTTTTTTTTCAATTAATTACGATTACGATATATATCAATATATGAGATTGAATTGACTTGTAAAATTGATTTATTATATCAAATCGTGATAAAAATATTAGTTATAATTATTTACGTAACTCAATAAAATCACAAAATATATGATTAATTTTTTTAAAGGAAATAGTTGAGAGATCTTTTAAATAATTTAGACTCGTATTTGTATATTAAATATTCAGACGATCTTTTAATACAAAGATGTGGAGTATGAAGATGCATTAAAAAGTGGACTGTTAAGATGCAACTAAATACCAGCTAAATTTGAGTTTGACGAGGAAAAGAGAGTTTTTGAGTAGTCTCCCATAATGAATAAGGGTGTAAACGAATTGAGTCGATGAGTTGCTCAGATTTGTCTCATAAAATTTATCGAATATAAAATAAGATTTGATTGAGGCTAATTTAACTCTCTGAAGTCGAAAGCACAAATTCGAATCGAGATTCGAAACAGTTTGAACTTTTCAACGAATATGATCCGAGTATCGATAGAAATTTATAATTTTGAGGAGGAGTTCGAGTAATTTATCGAACTTTAAAATGTCTTTCATATTTGGCTTCATTTATATTTGAATCGATTTTGTAATCGATTTTTGAATTGAATGAGTTTGAATCGGTATTTCTAACTATTTGTTTATTTTACGGCCTTAATAATAAATGCCTTAATCCGCATGTTATAACTCAATTTAACCAAAATGTTTAAGCACAAGTCTCGAACATTGCGTGAATACTCTTAACTACGTATTGCTTGTCTAAATAAATTTATGCTACGATTGGATTTTTAAAAAAAATTGAAATGAAGAAACGAAGAAATAAATAAAATAATTTTAAGGTATCGTAAGTGTATGTTTGGTAGAGATTATGGTCTGGTGGGTGGTGTAATATGATAACAAAATTGTCACATAAATAAATTTTATTTCACCATCTCTCGCATGAAATAAAAATCAAGGGGATGAAATGATTTTTCATTAAACCTCTAAAATGATTATCAAAAATACTATTTTTTATTCTATTTTTTGCTTCATTTTATTATTTCAATCAAAACGTAACATTAGTGAATTCTAACATAACAAAATTTTAAATACACAAGTGTTGTCTAACTTTGTATATTAATTTTTTTTTCTGGAATTATTAATAAATTAAAATTAATTTCTTTTTGAGTTTTGACTCCTTTCTCTTCTATTTTTATACATCAGACCAACATAAAATGCAAGTGATCATGGTTATGTCTACTTACCCCTTCCTTTTATGGTACAAAGGGATCATACACTTTTATCTTTAGGAATTTGCTATATTTATAAGGTAAAAAAATTGATAGTTTCACAATGTTATCGGCTTCACAATAAATAAATCATGGTCACGTGATAATATTACTTTTGAAACTATCATTATTACTCGTAAAATTATTAATTTTATATTTTTATATTTAATGTTGGGGCGTGATTTTATGGATAAGGTGAATTTAACGAGATCCATCATACATTGTTTCCATGTGTTGATATATATTTGTTAGAAGACTTGATCTTTAATAAATTTATAGGTTTGATTCTAGTTTACTTTCACTTTTATGAGAACCGTTCGGATTGATTTCGACTTTTCATTTTGAAAAAGAGTTTTAGTCATGCATGGTAATGAATTTTGACATTAACATTCGACAAAATAGTAAAAAAATTAGATATATAAACTCCGCGCGTTGCAGCGAAATTATTCATTTTGTTAATAATAAATTTATACGTGCAATTATTAAATTAAAATATAATAAGATGGTAAATTGTTATGCGATGATCAAATTTTGGTAGCATATGTTGTATAGAGTTAGGTAAAAGTTTTGTGAGCAAATACATATCCAAGTATAGCATATGTTGTATAGAGTTGGGTAACAATTGTGTGTGTGTGTATGTGTATGTGTGTGTGTGTGTATATATATATATATACATATATTAATTTTTTGATAAAAATATTTATAATGTAACCAATAGATTTAAAAATAGGTACTTCTTGCATTCTAAAGCACTAATAAATATTTAGAAAGTGTAATGCACAATGTCATCGAGTTGTTATATTAATCCCACGATTGTTAGTGGCGTATATTTGAAGTCTCATTACACATTACACAAACCTCACCGAGGAGCCTCAAATATCCGCGCAGTACTTGATGCATTTTAAAGAGTCCATGTCTCATATATGCTTACTTGCACCAGAATTCAAACATCCAAACGAAAGGAGAAACAGATAAAGAATGTACCAGTTTCAGTCCTCAGACCTTAAGGAAAATTACATGTTAAACAAACATCGTGTCCAAAAATATAGTAGTATAACACTGTGTCATACATAACACAATGTTATAGTTAAAAAACGAATACATTGTCTCGTTAGTTTTTTATCCATTTTTGGCAATTGTCATAATATTACCATAATGCCAAAAAAAATATTAATGATGATGAAAATGATTTACCAGATGCTAGTACTTAACAAATCATGTAAAGCTACAATCCAGATAATAAAATACAATAGATGAAGAAGCCATAAATATAAACACTGTGAGATATAGTCCACAAAATGAAGTCATAGCCCCTCCCATTGAATGCATTGTCACCATAATTTGAAGGTATCCAAATATATAAGTCATTTGCACTTTCAAAAGTATTTAGAATTGTTTATACGTAACATGAGTTGTTGCATAATAGTTGGTATGTATTTATATGTAGAAATTAGGTTAATTAACGGAGAATAATGATAATAGCTCAATTTCGACTGAATGACACTTCTATTCTTTCAAGTTGCCACCCACTTTTAAAGTTGTCCCTAAAGTTCAATTTTAAATCATGACATTTTGTTGGCATTATTCGTTCAAGTTCATTAATTTGACCTCAACCAAATAATTATTAATTTAAAATTATTTTAAAAATAATTTTATATTTTAGAATATTAAAATTTTGGGTTGGGTCAAACTGGATCGGGTTGGATCAAAATTGGTCAAAATAGATCGAGTTGAAGTTAAATTGGGCTGAATGAACTGAAAATGCCAACAAAATATCATTTTAAGGACCTAACTGACAATAATTGAACTTTAGAGACGACTTTAAAAAAAATGGGTGGTAATTTGGAGGGATGAAGTGTCATTCAAAGAATAATGATAATATCATAAAGTAGTGCTTTTAAAAGATAATAATTAAATTAAAAAGAATAATATCGTAGCAGATGACATTACCAAAAAGCAGTTTAAATTTGTAGTGATTTAGGAGATTATAAATTCAAAATATTAAATTAGTAATGATAAACATTTAACATTATCAAAGCAGTTTAAATTTGTAGTGATTTATAGGATTATAAAATTAAAATATTAACGTGAAATTAAAAAGTAGTGATTTTAGGAGATAATAATTAAGTAATAATAATATAAAAACCGATTTTAGATTGAAAATGTAGTAATTTAGGAGATTATAAAATCAACATAATAATACGTAAGTTATGATTGATATTATTTGTTATTTTAATTTTGTTTTAAATGTTTTAAATCTGTATAATATTATGTTTTAATATAATTATAAATGGTATAATATTATGTTGTAATATAATTTAATTAGTAATGATAATATTTGCACAGTTTAGATAGATGGTGATTATATACATTTGTTATATACATGTATTATAATATTTTACCATACATGTATGTATGATATAATTTATGGTATAATAATATTAGAAAAATAGTAATTTTAGGATATAATCTTCTTGGCAATGGAGCACTCATGACTCTGATCCCCCATTAAACTCCGTCCATTTACGCAATGAAAGATCCTATATAACTCTTTATTTATTTGAAAATCGATGGTTGTATCGTTACCGAATCATTTGGATCTTTTATTGGTAATACGTACTAACCAGGTATTAACGGTAATATTTACCCACTAACATTCCGTCGACATATTGGAATGACATTTTCGTCCGTATAATGCCCGAATAGACCCCACACCTATACTTGCACGATAGCTGTTATACAGGAGAATTCCACCAATGGTAAATACTTATCCCAACCTACCATGGAAGTACAGGACACGAGAGTCTTAATAGATCTTGAGAGTTTGAATAGTCCTCTATCGGTTGTCCCAATCCAGTTTGGGGATGGTATGCGAACTAAATGTGAAATCAGTGCCGTAGCTTTTTGCAAACTAACCCAAAATCTTGAAGTGAATCTTGGGTCACGATCAAGAAACTATGGATACAGGCATGCGGTACCATCACGACTCCCACGATCTCATTTACGACGTACTGTAAGGCGTTCAAGGAATAAGTCTAAAATTATCGGCAAGAAATATGAGCATTTTGGTTAATCTATCAGCAATAGAAATAGCATTGATGCCTTGAGAAAGCGAAGTAGGAAGACCCGTAACGAAATCCATGGTAATGTGTTCATACTTCCATTAGGAATCTCGAGTGGTTGCTGACGGACCCTTGGGTACTAGATATCAAAAACGCTTTACCGTTAGCGACGGAGTTAAACAACATGAGATAAACTTTCGCAATCTCTCTCTTCATATTATTCCACGAAAATGTATCCGTAAAGATCACGATACATTTAGTACTTCGGGATGGATTGCAAATGGTGTATTGTGTGCCTCAAGCCCGTAATCTTGTGCTTCAAATCGAGGTGGATAGGAACCTGGCTTTAGAGTGGACTCGAAGTATTCATCTTCATCGATTCTCGCTTAAGAATATGCTCCTTCGCATGTACTTCTTCTTCAATTCGCATCGGCTCGGGTCGGTGGCTCAAGCGAAACCTTAACTTTTTCTATATAAGTTGGCAATGTCACAATCTTGACATCATCGCTTTCGTTCGCATATGATCTTCCTCGTCTTCGCCTACTACGTTCGCTTTACTGGGGATGGTATTGAATAGTGTGGTCGTAGTCTTTCAATACTAGTCGAGGCAGCGTCCGTCATTGCTGCGATGTTGAGTTCTTTTGAGTGAAGAAATATTTAAGGCTTTTATGGTCTGAATATCTCTATTTTCTCCCCATTATGAATAGTGCCTCATTATCTTTAGGTGCGGCTTATTCCAGCACATGACTCTACCGATCGTAGGTAGGATAATTCCTCTCATACTCTTTAAGTTGTCATGGCGAGAAGTCAGCTTGACTTTCCCGTTAAGTGAGAACACATCCACAACCACTTTGAAAACATGTTGTCCGATATAAATCCATCAAGACCCGGATGGTATTGTTAGAAACAGTCTTGAGAAATAAGTCTCTCTGAAAGCTCTTGGAAACTTTTCTCGCGTTCTTCGTTTCGAAAGCAATTTTGTATCCTTCGAATTAAATTTGAGTTAATGGAGTAGCGATTAGAAAAACCCTTCCACGAATCTCAGATAATAACCAGCTTTAAGCAAAAAACTGACCACTTGGAGTCAAACGGTTTAGTTGCTCTGACTTTGTATTGCTTGATCTTGGCGGGATCAGCGGATACTCCATTGTTTCGACATCCACATCAAGAAATGCTACTACCTCGAGCGAACTTCGCATTTCTTCAATTTGGCATATAGTTGGTTTTTTGAAGCCTTTGAGTACCGGCTTCAAATGGTGCTCATGATCTTCCACGACTTTTGGAATATAATGATGTGTCATAAAAATGACAATAGATGAGGCCAGTCCAAATATTCCTTGAATACTCGGTTCATCTAATATCCAATAAGTCTGGTTGAGGAGCATTAGTTAATCGAAGAAACGCGGCTAGAATTCATAATGCCCATCTGCAGGGTTACGAAAGCGGTCTTTGGAATATCTATGGGTTCTAATTTTGGTGATGATATCCGAGCGAAGCTATCGATTTTTGAAAAGAATTGTGCCCCTTGCAGTGATCAAACAAGTCATCAATTCGAGTAGATGGATACCTATTCTTGATTCGGTGACATGTCTCGCATTCCGATATCGAAATGGCGATACATCTTAATCTTTCTTTTTATAAATATAGCTTGAGGCACCCCGAGTGGAGGATGTACTGGGGCCAGATGAAGAAGATGTCGACAATTCATTGTAGTTGGACCTTTAACTCCACGAAGTTGTTAGAGCCATTCGATATGGGGTTTTAGAAATGGGCTTTGTCGCCGAGGTTCAAGATCGATAAAGAATTCAACTTCACGTTACGAGGTAGGTCGGGGAAGTTTTGAGAGGAAAATCGTCGGGAAAGTCAATACTTAACAGAATATTATTCGAATTTGATCGTCTACTCTTCAAATCCATAACACCGGGCTAAGTAAAGCCGACATCAGTCAATTAAAGAGAAAAGCCGTTGATTGATTTTAATGGTTTTAGTTGCTTGAATGTTATCCACGGTGATTTAGAATATTAAAACTAACAACGCTACGATAACGACAATTTTGATCGATGAGTAATTCTTGATCGATCACTAAAATCAATAGCTCCTTCTTTATAAGAGAGTGGTCAGGCAGGTCAGGTAATGGTTCTAAACGAATCTCACAGAATGCCGAGTGCGCTCGATACGCTTGAATAAGCGGATCAGCACAAGATTTATCCAGCTTGACTTCTTCGCGCATCGTGAACATCATGATCTTACTCGATGGATGCTTAAACCCGCCACGATCTGATCCAGGTAGCTTAATTCATGTAGTTCTTTCTCGTGAAATGGTCGATGTTGAGTTCTTTTTGGTGAAATATTTAGGCTTTTATGAACTTCGCTTACGGGGCAGGCCTCGTCGAGATAATCAATTGGCATGAATGTCTTTATCCGAATCTAAATCATTTAAGGATAGATTTAAAGAATAAGGAATCTTATTTAGTTATGGCGAGCAAAGTCTAATTCTTTGGCCCGAACGGAGTTTCGAATACTATGAGCCTTTGTGAATCGAGCGGAGTTTAAAGAGATAGGTCAATAATTCAGATTTATAAGCGATTGCATGTGACAAGTTTCTCGGTTTCGAGTCAATTTTTGCATTTAACATGATAAATGAATGGGTAAGTTCAGTAAGAGTATCCTCGATAAATAAACTACGCTCTTTGGTTCCTCGCATTATGATTGTACGGCCTTCACGAATCGTTATTTTGACTTTTACGGAACAGATCTTTTGAGTCTAGTCTGGCTGAACTAGGTTTTATTCTGCAAATAACAATCTCGGCGATAGCTTCCTTTCCAACAACTATAGCGTACCTCCAATCGTATTGTGGGCGGTTTGGTGATATGTCCCACGCATTTTGTAGGTATTGATTGGTCGATTCTCCTCCACCAAGACCTCGATTCTGTTCTTGTTGTCTTTCACATCGTTGTTAAATCTCCTCTTTTTAAAATCTCCCTCATCGCTATACATTTTCATGACCATGATTACCACCCAGTGGTTACCATTTCAATCGCATTTCTTTCTCCATGAGTTATCATTATTCCTGCGTACTGTATCTACGTGATGCGATCCACGGTTATGGTCTCGTCGATTGTGCGAATTATGGTTATCTACAGCTAATAATTGAGCCGCATTCTACAACATCGAATAAAGAGAAAGTTTATGAGAAATGAGGATCTTGGCGTGTCTGGGGTTTGAACCTCTAAGAAACATCGCGTCATCGTTCCTCATTCTCCACCGAATGAGGTCTGAAGCTGGATAACTCATAAAACTTTGCCTAAATCTTTGAGACAATGGTCGTATTATTTTGCTCTAATCATGAACTCCACTTCCTTCGTATAGCGAACACTTCCGGGGAAAGTACATTAAATAGTTCTCTGAAACGTCTCCCGAAGACATCTTTGCGGAATACGTCTGGACAGGCTAGCTACTGGACTCCCGATGTCTTCGCCACTTGCGAACATAAAGGTGGCGAATGGAACCTTCATTCCTCAAGTGCATCCCAAGACATGAATATCTTGGTAATTTGTTTGACCGTGTTTCCGCCATGGTCGGATCACGGCTTTCCCTTAAATACTCTTTTGAAGCGCGCCCATTTGTAATGACAAGTAATTCTATCATTTCCTCTGTATTTTGAACACGAGTCTCCCTACGCGATTTTTGCGTAGAAAAGCTTACTAAACATCCCTAGTTCATCATACACTCGGTGGTGTTGTTTCATGGGAGGAACATTGCCGGCTGTTCGCGTTCTCCCGTTGTGAAATCGGGCATCTCACGGTCCTCATTACTCCCTTTAATTAATATCTCGACATTCTCAAATCTTTGTCATAAAACAAGTTAATTAGGAAATCATATGGCGTATCACATAATATCCCTATATCTTGACCTGTGGCAACTATACAAATAAGCTTAGGTAGACACACCTTTAGCGAAGGATTTTCGTCTCTCCCCTGAGTTCATTCCCAGATTATTCCAGCGGAGAGTATCACTAAGCTCATTAAACCCATTGACGGCGCCCCCAAAACATCACCCATCTGCATTCGAGTTGTGACTGGCTCTTATTAGAATGGAACAAGGAAAAGGGTGAGTTTAATCTGGGAATATTGTCTTACAAATGATATTTATCTTAACGTAAATCCTCATCGCGTTTATTGATCACGTTATACAAAAATGGTGAGCAATTAGATTAGAAATTAAATTTAAATTTGTGAAGTGATTTATGCCGGAAGGATTATAAAATTAAAATATTAACGCTTGAAATTAGAGAGAAAGAAAAAAAGTAGTGATTTTAGGAGATAATAATTAAGTAATAAAAATATAAAACCGCTAGATTGAAAATGATACATTTTAAGTCAAAATTTAGGAGATTATAAAATCAACGGATTAAAAATTATAATAAGATATATCTCAAAACGATTTAATTTTTAAAGTTACCTCAAAAATAATTTCTTCATTTATAACCACATAAATAAATCCATCGATATTATTTGTTATTTTAATTATTTTGAATTTTAAATGGGCTTTTAAACTCATTAGGTATAATAATTATGTTTTAATATAATTATAAATGAACAATAATATAATATCAACGCAACAATTTGTAATATAATTTAATTAGTAATGATAATATTTGCAATACAGGTATATCTTTGCAACCAACCAGACATTCTTTGTATTTTAGATAGATGGTGATTTTGTTATATACATGTATTATAATATTTTACCCAAACGAATATTCCCGACAAAATGAATATTTATAACCACTTGTTTATTTTGAAATGATATAATTTATGGTATAATATTAGTAAAATAGTAATTTTAGGATATAATAATTATGTTTTAAAAAGTAGTAAGTTATGATTGATATTATTTGTTCTTTTAAATCTGTATAATATACTTGTTGTAATATAATTATAAATGGTATAATATTATGTTGTATTAATAGAAATAAAATTAGGTTAAATAACATAAAGTAATGATAATATAACAAAGTAGTGATTTTAGGATATAATAATTAAGTTAGAAATGATAATATCGTAACAGTTGACATTAACAAAACAATTTAGATTTATAGTGATTTAGGAGATTATAAATTTAAAATATTAATTTGGGATTAAAAAGTAGTGATTTTAGGAGATAATAATTAAATTAGTAATGATAATATTAGAATGCAGTTAACATTATCATAATAGTTTAAATTTGTAGTAATTTATGAAATTATAAAATTAAAATATTAATATGAAATTCAAAAGTAGTGATTTTAAAGTAATGATTTAGGGATTATAAAATCAACATAGTAAGTTATGAATGATATTATTTGTTATTTTAATTTTGTTTTAAATATTTTAAATTGTATTATATTATGTTGTAATATAATTATAAATGGTAAAATATTATGTTGTAATATAATTTAATTAGTAAATATCTGCATAGTTTAGATAGGTAGTAATTTATTATTTTGTTATATACGTATATTATAATATTATATCATATGTGTATTATAATATTATATCATACATGTATGATATAATGTATGGTATAATTATGAATGATATAATATTAAAAAATAATGATTTTAGGATATAATATTTATGTTTAGAAAAATAGCTCAACATTGTAAATTACGATTAATATTATTTGTTATTTGAATTTTATTTTAGATGTCACATTTGAATAGTTGATCCCAAATTTAGGGAATAAATTTAGGTTTGTTTCAACCTCATTTGTTATGTTAGTTAAGATTTTTTGTTAGGCCTTAAGAACATTAATTATACATACTATATATGTTAAATTTTGACGATTTATATGTATCAAATTATCGCGCTTACGATCTCTGCTTTTAAGATAATTAATAGATAAGAGAGAAATATATATTTCACTAGTTGACCATAAAATGAACACAGAATGCAACATCTATCTAGTACAACTGATTATAAATTTTCCATTCACTCTAATAAATTATCTGAACCATCTAAAGATTAAAATAAATCTCATTGTCCATGTAGTGCCGAAGACACGGGACATTTTTGTATATACTGAAATTCTCTTTACATATTTCAGAGAGAAAAAAAATCTGTATTCGGTATCCATCCGTGTAAAATTTTGGCGGACATATATAGAATTATTCGTCCAGGACTTCACCATTTTATGTCACCAAATAATTAAGAGCTCTTTAACTGTTTACCGTTTACATAAATTCCAACTGGTGGCCTCAGTGTTTTAATGCAGAAAGATAGCCAGGCCATCCTCTAATCATTTATGGATTGATTAAGAAAATATTCCCACAAAATTAATGCAAAAGTTGTCGGTTTTTAAAATCTTCAAATAACTCCTAAAACATTACACATACCATAATGGAGTACAATATATATATATATAGAGAGAGAGAGAATTAATTTGTACATTATCAAGTTATGGATTAAAGAAAGTTGACCCACACTTGCATTTCCATCCTT
This sequence comes from Panax quinquefolius, assembly GCA_020205615.1. Classification (NCBI taxonomy): domain Eukaryota; kingdom Viridiplantae; phylum Streptophyta; class Magnoliopsida; order Apiales; family Araliaceae; genus Panax; species Panax quinquefolius. The sequence goes on from CM035152.1 coordinate 158,066,656, forward strand.
CTGGTTCATAATTAGCATATTGGAGTCCCAAGTGGTCAGTTGTGGTGGGCACTTGAATGGCAATACATGGCCTGCAATGCCCACATCTGTGCTCACAATTTGGTGGTCTTGACCCAAGCCTGCTCATCCCTTTATACTCCATTGCTTCTTCTTGGCCCCTATTTACTTTTCCTCCCATCCTCTCAACTCCCTATAACCACATGAATCTGAGTTAAGTCACTAAACAGAGAGAGAGAAACAGAGAGTTAAAGGGCACCTGTTTTGGGACAAAGGCAACTTGAGGAGATTTCAAGATTTGGCTTTTGACTGATCATATATACTAAGAAATGTTAGTATAATAACAATGAAAACTCAATAGAGCAAAAAAAGATTCAAATCAATGTCTAAAAAATTACTGTGGTTGAAAGATAATTACCTTGCTGATGAGCAGTATGATCAAATGGTGCAAAAGGCAGAGCAACTGTAGAAACCCAACTCAGTATATACAGAGTAGATATCAAAAAGCAATAAATTCTTCTCTTCATCCTCACATACATATTGCCCAATTGATATTCTTTCAGAGACAGAATATATATGAACTCTCAATCAGCTGGATAAAAGAGAATATATGATTGTTGGACAAAGCAAAGGAATGGTTAAAAGGGCTGGCTACAGAAAAGAACAGATAAGTAGTGTACGTAAAGCAAGCAGGTGAACTTTCATTACTCAATCACACACAAACACACACACACACACACACACACACACACATATATATATATATATATATATATATATATATATATACACACACTTCAATTTCTGGTGAGAGATTTTACTTGACAAGAGGTGAATCTCTTTCTTGTCAAACAGTCTCAAGACTAACACTTAAATTTCCTCTGTTTTGACAAGTCACATTTCTATAGATATTTGCTATATACTAAAGGACATAAACAGTAACAATTCCCTCTCTCCATCTTCATCAGGCTATACCCAAAAAACAAACAATTTTGAGTTTTCTCTCTTATCCCATTTTAAGATATATCTATATACTACTGAAAAATAAATATATACTGATATTCTTGAGGAAGCTGATTCTATAAGAAAGTGGGCACCTCCCATTTAATACAAAGTTTTTTGTTTTTTTTTAAATGAAAAATGCTAGAGACAAATGTAATATAAATTCTGGTTTGTTGGGATGCACAACTGCACATTGACCAGTTGGATCAGCACTGTGTATGGGTCAAAAATTGTGTTACTATGTGATTTATTATGGCACTGGTGACCAGTAGTTCAGAACAGACTTGAGAATACAGGGGAGTATTAAAGACAAGTCCTTTTTACAGTTTTACTACTTCTTTCCAACAAATGATCATTTCCCAAAAAAAAAAAACTTGGGAAACAAGCTCTGTTTTGACAATCTTTAAAGAAGATATTCTTGGAATTTTACTTTGACAATTGGTTTGATGAAAAATTGGTAAAATAAAGTTGGTTTGATGAAAATTTTTGGTTGAGACTATAATGCCAATCAGTTATATATATTTTTTATTGTCAAAACTGATTATAAATTAAACGGAAGTTGTTAGCATGAAGTTTATTTTTTGGGTAGTTTTGAAGAATTCCAATAATAAGTCTTAATGATAACTCGACTCTAAGTTTCTATGCACACAAGATTTTATTATCAATTATCCAAACTACTAAAAATTAAACTTCATGCTAACCGAATCCAAATAAAACACATCTCTCGACTCTCGGGAACGTACTGATTGTTTAATGTCGGAATATTTGAGAGTAAAATTTACTAGTAACATTTTCATGACAGTTTCAACTTGTTTGTAAGTTTTATTTGCAATAAGTTAAATAAAAATATAGTAAAAAACTATAAAATTTATTACAGTAACTTCACTTGTTTGGCCGTCTTAAATTTGCGTGACGAAAAGAATATAGAAAAAATGTATGTCAACATTGGTTGGTTATCTTCTTTATTTTTTTATAATTTTTTGGGGGTGGGTTGGGGTGACGTGGGGTGGGTGGTCATGTCAGCAATATTCATCAAGCAAAAAGGGTTGAAAGAAAAAGAAAAATCTGTCCTGTTTCAGAAAATAGAGCAGAAAACATGAATCCAAGAGACCCCTATGATAAATAATAGACTGCAAATGGAAAAACTGAGCAAAGAAATTTCTAGTCAGTCAACTGAGAACCCATTGATGAAGATGCCCAGCTGGACTTGGACACCTCTTCTCTATAGCTGAGGATCTAGGAAATAGTAGAGGTTCTAATTTGACAAGGTGACAAGGACAATTAACTGGCCAAATTGTTACCAACAGAAATATTTGAATTTTTTTATGTTTTAACAATAAATTCTATCATTTATTTTTTTTATAAGCAAACTTTAATTATAAAGTTTAACATTGAAAAAAATTATTAGAAGGATTATATGTGTGCATTTTGTGTTCTTGAAAGATTTGAAAATTATCGAGAGAAGGGGTGTAAGTTTAAAATTACTAATATCAAATTATCAAATTTTTTAATAATATATAAGATATATACATGCATATCTTCTTCACAAATTTCAGATTTCTATTTAGTAGTAAAAGCTCAAAAAAACAAAACAAGGGGTTGGGATTTTTCATACTATGTAAATATGTTAAAATTGTTGTTCAATTAACATTTATTTTTGTGACATAACACCAATATCAATTTGCATTGAGTAATGTCAATTCAAATGTACATATGTACATATATATATATATATATATATATATATATATATATATATATCTTTGCACTAATTTACTCTTAGCTTATCAGCAAATGAGCCCACATTTCTCTCCAAGAAAAAAGAAGAAAGAATGAGAAACTTTCTTTTACATTGAATTTGAATATCATCAACTGTGTACAAGTAATTAAAGAATGAATTGAACCCTATAACAAATGGAAATAGAAAACACCAAAATTGGGTAGAAAGAATATTTAAAAATTTCTAAAACAAATAAATAAAGGAATTTTGAGTTAGTTCCACCATTTACCACCCCAATGCCATATTTTAAAGGAGCACTAGATGTGCACCAACTGGCTAGAATTTTTGTCCCAATTTAGGGATCTCACTTGCCCAACTCAAAAGCTCAGTTGGAGGGAATGGGGGTTCTAGGACTAGGGAGTCCCATATATGAAAGCCTGGGAGATAACCGGACCTTCGGACTCGGCCGTGGCGAAGGGATGGGACCGTAGTTCCCGAATGCAGGTCCCGAAGCCAACCGAGGAGACAGGTTAACTTGTTCAAGAGCTCGGACCTGTAATTCTGTAGGATAGTCCCTAACACAACCGATACGTGGTCCAGCTCCTGAAGTCCACTTGCAGGATAAGCGTTTCGCCATATGAAGCATTGGTGCCTCCACATTTACTTCGGCAGCATCTGTTTTATTGGTTGTAACATCTATATCAGACGTGTTCTTATCTTCTGGTTGAATGGTTGTACTACTAGCTGAGTTTGTTATTGATTCCTCGTCACCAATCTTAAATGAGAAGGAGTCATCATCTATTGCATACCTCTGATCCAAATAAAAAATAAAAATGGCCATCAGCTATTTTACATAAGAGAATGCTCAACAAAACTCCGCACAACATATAAAACAAAGTAATTTATGTCATGATCTGCATAAATGACTAACCATAAGAAAAAGAAACAGAAAGCTTACCTTTACATTTGTGAGATCTACATGGTGCTCCTCAAGGAAGCTAATGAATTCCCTGAAGTTCTCTTCTGTTGGGTGGTAGTGACCGCTATAAGGCCATATAGCCTGTAAAAAGTACAACAGAAATGCTTAAAATAAAATCCCCTATACGAGTTTATTAAAAAGTAAGTATATTTTTACATACATACTAATATTATGTGAACAAATGCAGATAGATATGTATATGTACCTCAAGAACACCACCGCGTGCAACTAATCGTCCAGCCGCCATGGTGGCCCCACCGGAAAGAAAACTAGAGTGCTGAAACACGCCTTTCTTCTTCTTCCCCACATACAAATTCCTCGACGTGCTAAGAACAAAAATCCACTTTGAACCCTCAATGGTTTCGACAAACAGGCCACTTTGTCTATACTGAAGCTTCCCATTTTCTACGATTACTTCATATGTTTCCCTCTCATTCTGTTATAGAATTGAAAAAGTTAGCAACACTTCAATTATACTCCCTCGGTTCCATAATAACCGTCTTTTTAGAAGAAAAAATTTGTTTCAATTTATTTGTCGTTTACAACTTTCTAGGAGAATAAATTATTTATTTTCCTATACTACCCCTAACTTCTCTCGTCCTCTCAATAAATTTTCTCTCTTGCATTAATAGTTTCTAACTTTCCATAAAGGGGTAATAATAGAATTTCATACAAATTTTAATTCTTAAATGATAGTATTAAATGACTTTTTTAATTCATGTGCATGAAGTTAAAAAGACGGTTATTATGGAACCGAGGGAGTATCACATTAACATATTACCGTGTGCGTGTATAAGGAATTCATAGATGATTTCAAACTTACAGGTCCTAGGTATTTGATGCATTGACGTTGTAGACTGATCCTTGGGCATTTTTCAAGGTTTAAATCTTTGCCATCTCCAACATCCAACCTTCATGTTTCAAAAGTAAATATTATTAGCAGAAGTCATCAAAACGAAGAACCCCTCCCTCCCTCCCTCCCTCAAATGAAGTTGGAGCATGACGATTTTGTAGAGTGTAACAAAAGAATTAGAAAGCAGAAAAAATATCGTTCAATGCCTTTACATGCATGGCAATAAGCTTTTTTATAGATAGGTAAATCAAATATTTTCTTCCGACTCCAATTTCACCATCAACTAAACAGAGTATAATACAAGTAAATATAACAAATTAAAGGAGTAGTCACCAGTAGAAGAAAGGTTGAGCACTTTCGCTTTCAAACCAGATGTCATAATACATGTGCAAATTGTGTCCATACCGATGGCGTGGATCTATCTGTAAAAAGATAAAGAAGAGATTATTGGTGGACAATTATGATTATCGGCTCTCATGTAGCCGTAGGGAAATTGGACTAGCTACTGTATAAAAGAGGATTCAATATATTAGTAGACATGGTGCGCTTTTACTTCATAAATAAATTAGCTCCTTATGATAAACAACTACAAAATTGTGCTTATAGGTCTATAAATGGCTTGTAAATAGTAATGATCTTTTTTTAAAAATGCTATCAATTGAAAGAAAAGGACTTACAGCTTCAAGCCAATGTTGTAAAGCTAGCTTTTGAGCCTTCTCACTCTTGCTTAATCCCTTTCCCACCTGCAATGAAAAGTAAATCACATTAAAATCCATGAACTCAATGAAATAAAAAAGAAAGTGTCCTGTTATAGTAAAAATTAATATGGTATATATATATAATAAAATTACCTTAGCAGCTCTTGTCCTCGCCCTAGCCCACCGTGAAACAGCAGTTTCCGGTTTCTCAATATTGAAATAAGACACCGAGCTCCGCTTGAGAGCTGCAAAGTCTAATGCCTTCCACCTATAAAAAATGAAATAACCAATTCCATTAAATAAAAATGAACAAAATATTTACAGAGGAACCAAACAATCAGAGTATGTTAAGAGACATACATACCAGAGTTCCTCAACCACAACAGCACAATCTGCAAGGTTTCTTCGAGTCCGATAACTCTTATACACTTTCTGAAGCTTGACCGCAGCGGCATCAAGCTCGCTAATCGGCCTTGGCGAAAACAATATTGCAGGCTCAGGAAGTGAGATTCGGGGCATTGATTTATGAATGGACCTAAACCCAAGCCCATCAGCTCTACCATCCAAATGATCAGCAGATTCTGATTTCCTTATGTCAACTAAATTCTTGAATGAAAGGGTTGTTTCAAGCATTACTTTTACGGGTTCGCAGTTCTTCAAGCTTATCGAATTCTTTCTACCATTTCTAGGAGACCCATTTGACATGGTGATCATTTCTGAAGAATCTATTCTCTTGAAACTATTACTTCTTAAGGCCATTTCTTGGCCTTCAGAAGTTAAATTGTTGGTGTTGGTTAAACCAAAAAGTCTACAATTTTCAATTTCTTCAGATTGTGATAATCCCATAAAAAGAACCTGCAGTACAAAATGAATATTTTAAATGAAAATATGATGTTATTTCCATCCCAATTCAACAAGAACAACAACAACAACAACAACAACAACAACAACAACAACAACAATAAAATGAAAGACAGAACCAAATATGTAGATCAAAAACAGCAATTTCATCCTCTTTTTCTTTCCCTTTTGGTTCTTTTAGTTAAATAAATAAATGCACAGCTTCAGAAAATGACCATTGCCCAGAAAAAATCACAAAAATCAAATTGAAAATACAAACATATATAACAATTGTTATATAAATCCCACCTTCATAAATTTAGCATAATAAAGGGTATTTGATAGAACTAATCATTACATAAAATCACTCACCAGCAACAGAAAACCAAAGCTTTGAAGAATTCTTCTATCACTGTACTTTGAGTATAAGATGTTGATGAGTAAGACCAAAACCCTTCTCTGTATATATATGCCCCTGCTCTTGAGGACGAAGGAGTAATTTTCAAAGAAAATACAGTAGTCTAGTTGGAGCTTTAGATACGTGTTGGACGAGGACTGGAAATTTTGCACCAGTGTTTGAATTTAGCCAAGTGATGGATTTGTACCAGTGTAAATGGAAAAAAAATTGATTTTGATTCAAACCCCCTCAATTGTTTGATCTATTCAAAGCTTGGAAATGTGGAATTAAAAGTCCGGAAAAACAAAAGGCAATCTTTGTATTTGTATGGTCTTGTTCCCCCTTAGCACTCAATTACAGACACAGATATGCACACACCCAATATATATATATATATATATATATATATATATAGAGAGAGAGAGAGAGAGAGAGAGAGAGAATGGTCAAAGAAAGGAAGCTTGAAAGGAGGTTTCCATGAAAAAATACACGTACCCAAATCCCAATTTTACTACAATGTTTTCTCCTTGGATTAATTTTCTCTCACTTTTGGTTTTGCAAGAAGGTCAACTTCTCCCTTGTTACAAGTCTAGTCATGAACGCGTGTGATGATGTTGTTAATGCAGCCTGGGACCTTTAATGCTTGTGAGTTTTGAAAGGGATAAAAAAGAATTGAAATGTGGGGGTAGTGGGGGTAGTGGGGGAAATTACTCTCTATTTTAAAATTAAAAATGTATTTATAAAATAATAACTTTTAAATATAATTTTATATTCTTAAATATAACCTTAATATTAGTTAAAAATTTAGTTATATTTATTTTTTTTATTAAAATAATGACAAATTATGATATCGTGTCACTTTATAGTTCTAAAATAAAAATGTATCTTTAATTTTATTGTATTTTTAATTTATTTTTTTAATTACAAGTGAAAAAAAAACTTTATTTTTAAATTTTCTGTTTGAAAATTCACAAACAAAAGGTAGAGTAGTTTTGGATATTTGCCCATTTTCCAGTATCTTCTCTTAATCTTTGTTTAAAGTTTAAACTAGTAACGCTAATTGAATTGAACTTGGAGAGGTACTAGATTTTGAATGATCAAACTCTTTCGTCTTCAATTGGAATTGTTGTTCATTTAGGACTGTTACTATTCTTATAGAGCTTTTACACGGGTAGGTTGTTTAGGGGGCTGCTGTTTAGTAGTAGTACTTCTAGTCAAGGTTATTAAATCGGACCGGATCGTCTGCCAGACCGACCGATAAAAATTCAAATCGGTCTACACTTTGGCTCTGTTTGAACTAATTAACCAATTTAGATCAAAATCCGGTTAGACTTGGTGATCCGACGATTGAACCGATCGACCAAGTGAACAGGTAATTGGGTCATCGGTTTTACCAGTTCTTTACCAAATTTTTTTTTAGTTTAAACATTTGAATTTGATTGAATGTATCCTAGAGATGTTTATGTTTTCTTTTCATATAGATTTAATATTTATCTGAATTGTATAAATTAAACTTTGTACAAATAGATTTAATTTTTTTGTAGATAAATTTATTAATTTTACATATTTACTAAATATTATATATTATATATAATATATAAAAATAATTAATATATTTAATTATTTATTACATATTAATGCGTCACTGAGTCAATAACGGTCTGATCACTGGTTGAACCAATGACCCATCTGCCTGGTACTTTTTTCGATTCGATGATCGATCTTGATTTGAAAACATTACTTCTAATACATTAACATCTAAAGCTAGTTTTGCATAACCCGACACGCCCTACGGGTTACTCACAAGTCATGGACTTGTGATCAATAAGTTTAATTTTACTTAATAGCACCTCAAATCATTCAATTCGTTTGTAATTATGATCTTAGTTATCATGTTGGAGACTTGCAGCTTTATTGCTTCCCTCTCTCGATGGTGCTGACATTATCCAATGGATTGAAGCTCTTAATATAGGCAACAATAGTGAGGCCATCCAACTTTCTTGTGTGCTTTTATTGTGACGCCCCCAAAATAGGTATACAACACTCATTCTGAGTCATCAATAACATAGTACAAAAACAACTACAACTTTATTAATACAACATGAAAACTGTGAGTTTAAATACAAATATTGTCTTCTAGACAATATCAACACTCAAATAAGTCCTCATTACAATTATTGATATATTATTTTACAAAAATGGTGAGGACTACTAAAACAACTTTCTAAGACCTTCATTCCATACCCCCGACTAAGTACTCACTACATTCTCGCCTCCCGAGAAGAAAAATAGAACAAAAGGAAAAGCCATGAGCTCAACTAGCCCAAGAAAGAATATTACGACTAAGATAATATAGAACAAATTATCGTTAGTCTTCAACAGAAAAAATCGATAAAATACAATGTATAATAAGTTTCGGATCAATATTCATAGCATAAAATAATAATTCATAAATGAATTACGTAGAGAATGAAATCTACTATAATCTATGAATTTAAAAGTCCATCATCAATATTTTATCCTCGTAACATCAATCAATATTCATCTTGAATCAAATATTCATCTTTGCACTACAAGCCAAAGATATTCATCGACCGTCATGTTCATCTCAACACTGTACATCTTCAGACTACAAAGCTAAAGATATTCATCAAAATTCATTCATCTTTGCACTACGTGCCAAAGATATTCAAGAATATCATCATTTAGACCGAGGATGATGAAAAATATTTTAAAGAAAACGAATTCAATTGAAATAAAAGAACAAATATTAAGTATTCGTATTTCAAACAATCCAAGTTCAAAAATACTTCATAAATAACCGTAGTGAAGTAAAATTCAAGAATGATCAAAACATGGTTACAATCAAAGCTAGTATCCATAATAGATATTTTGGACAAAAAATGAAAATTTAATTTTTCTATGAATGGTGCCGTATTCGTGAATAGTGTCGTATACGTGAATAGTAACTCCGACACAAAAAGTTTCAAATTTGATTAAAAAGTTCACCAATATTTTGGCATAATGATATTGAAGAAAATAATATCATTTAAGAAAAATAACATCCCTTTACCTTGAAAAGAATAAGATTTCCTACTTGGAATATCAAATATAACATCGAAGGAACTTGCAGATCAGATATAGCAACACTCAAAGTATCAAAATACTCACAAGAATACGCCGATAATATATAGAGAGAAAACTTCGCTTTCATGTGATTCAATTCTAACTTAAAGACCCTATTAATGAAAAACGCTTAGAACACCAAAAGCAGTAAAATTTAATAAATTAATAATATTTTCAAAAAAATTTCCTACGCACACCAAGAAGATTGAATTCAGCATGCTTAACATTCATGTGGGGCCCACCCAAGTGTAAAAAAACGTTTTTCTTAAAATAATTATTTTAAACTCCAAAAATCAATTATTCTAGAACTTCGGAACTTCAATAATTCATAATAAATAGCCCTTTTATCAGAAAAATTCGAACCTTATGTTCTTTCTATAGGAAATTCCATTATCTACAACTTTGCAGAAGAAAGTTTTTCTAAATTCCAAACAGAAGTTGACCGAAATTCACAAACGGGCGATTTTACAGGCTATAATCAAATTTTAGTCAAAAAATGGGCCCACAGACATGTTTAACATGTTTTACACAACTTTTGCAACAAAAAAAACTCTTCCTCCTCATATATTCATATATCCCACATTCATTGTAAAAATATCACCATTATTATATTATTAAAATATAATAATATATTTAAATAAATTATTTTATCGTAAAAGATAAAATATCAATTTTTAACAATTGTCACTTTAAAATTTTCTCCATCTATATCCACATAAAATGAATATTTTCCTTATCATATAAATCAATAATTAATTATTCACAAATAATATTATAAAATCACAAATCAAGCAAACCAAGCCGCCTCCTCAGAAAGAGGGGCTTTCAATAAGGATTTCTCCTCATCGACGTGTAGCAATTAGGTGACCAAACTTCTCCTTAGATGTAACTTTCTAGACATTGCCAATAATGTTATCTAATAATATTATTCAAATAATATGAATTATTGATCCGATAATGAAAATATCACAGTAGTGACAATTATCAAACAACAATAATATAAAATATCAACGAAACAATTATTGAATCAATAAAATAAAATATTAAACAAGAATTATCGTGAACAATTATCGAGTAGTCTGTCTTCACGTAAGAATCAATAATTGGTGCAATACCGTGCTACATCGTGTTTTAACCACTTCAGTACTTTAACAAGATTAATCTTAAACAACTACGCTAGTTATTTATAACAACTTATACTTGTCGCTTTCTTCATCCAATCGCTTTCGTTATGGGGCCCACACAAGGTTGCAGTCAAATATTTAATATTCCTGACGCAGTAAGAATATTCCACGACCAAACGAATATTCTCTAATAAAAATGAATATTTTATAACCACTTACTTATTTGGAATATTTGCTCATTTTACCCATAACTAACCACATTAATCAAATCAACCCTTACTATTTTAAAATATTAAATAGAGAAAATTTAATTTCATTTATAATAAGTTGGGGTCTTACATTTATGGTCTCTATGGAAAAATCGAAATGATGTGATTTGGAAAAACTTGCGTAAATGGCCTTCGGTGATTGTCAACCTGGTTGGATCCTTTCTTGCTCAATGGCAACATGCCCAAATCCTCATAAATGGTGACCAACTCTCTGATCAAAATTCTAGCTGCCAGGAGTTGGTGCAAACCCCGTCATTGGGTGAAATGTAATGTAGATGGAGTTGTGTTCTCATCAGAAAGTAAGTTGGATTTTGGCATGGTTCTTCGTAACTCTGAAGGGACAATGATAGCAGCTCGATGTGGTTCAATTTCGGGTCATGTAGATTCTGTTTTGGCCGAGGCGATCAGCTTTAGGGAGGCTTTAAGTTGGCTTAAAAGACTGGGTGCTTCACAAGTAATTGTTGAATCTGACTCTTCCATGTTAATATAAGCTATTCAGGCTTCATCTTCCTCTCCGAATTATGTGGGTTTGGTGGTGAATGAATGTAAGAATTTGGTTGCTTCTATAGTCGATTGTCGCATCTATTTTGTTAGTAGGTTAGCGAATTCTATTGCACATCTCTTAGCTTGTGCTTCGAATTCTATGTCTGATGTCCAGGAATGGGGCTCTATTCCCCCTCCTTTTATTTGTAATGCTCTAAGCTTTGATCTCCCGTTATGAAATTCAATTTTTCCTCAAAAAAAAAATGATCTTAGTTATCAGTGTAATTTAAATTTGTGTGACTTATCAGTTCTAAAATAGTTTTTTTGTGAACTGTACTATGAGTGACTACTCTTCCTTAGTGAAACAGTCATACTCACAGAGTAAAAGAAATAACTAGAATACTTTTGTGCTCTGAACCTCTTAAAAATATTTGTGTAATTTATTTTACTGCATTTACTTTCTGCACTTTACGTTTTATCTCTGCGACTTGTCTACAATTTCTTACATTAAATTTAAAATTGTGATTAGGTTTTTTGAAACATCATTCTGTCGTGCTTAATCATTAAATTAGATTGTTTATTTAACATTTGTAATAATTTATAAATCAAAAGTTTAAAAAAATTTATTCATCTCCCTTCTAGATGTTTTTGTGCCTTTGAAAATAATATACTCATGCACATGTATTTAGAATATTTTATGACGAGTCAACTCGTCATACTAAAAAAACTCAAATTTTCATAAATATTGCCTAAATTACTTTAAATTTTATGTTCCTTTTCATAAAGTCATTAAAACTAAAAATGGCAAGTGGATGATCATAGTATCTTTTGGCTAGGTACATCTATAGTACGTGTATATATCAAAAGTCAATAATACCGGTCAAACATCAAGACTGATGTATTTGTCCTTAGCCCTTTGCCCCTTGCCCAGGGCAGTTAGCCCCTATATAATTAATGAACAATTATATTTTCTAATACATTTTTAAAAATAATTACATCAATAAGTGCACTCATAAAATATTTACAAACTAAGTGCATATATGCAATATTTTATTTATAAAATTTGTGCATTCTTATCCCTTTAATTTAGTTGAAAGTGTTTTAATAAGTTCCAATTCAAAGACTTTCTCTCTCTCCTTCTATTTCGCTCTGCCGAACTTCTTTCCATAACCATCGCAACAAAGTTTTCCAAAACTTTATCTTCCAAAACATTAAAGGTTTGGTCCAACCGTGACCCGCTCAAATGAAACTAGAAGTTGAAAGCCCTCGGGTGGATCATGGCGAAAGTCGCTTCAGAAGACCTCAAATTTTTAAATAAAAAGGAATTTCCTTTATTTATTATTTTGAAATAGTAAGGGTTGATTTGATTAATGTGGATAGTTAAGGGTTAAATACGCAAATATTTCAAAATAAGCAAGTGGTTATAAAATATTCATTATCGTTTTAGAATATTCGTTTGGTCGTGGAATATTCGCATCGTTTGGGAATATTCGCATTTACGACGCAAGCAGCCCATGTGTGGGCCCCATAACGGAAAGCGATTGGATAAAGAAAACGACAAATATAAGTTGTTTTAAAAATAATCAGAAGTAGTTGTTAAGCTATCATCGCTGGAATACCCTATGGTTAAAACACACTAATACGCGTTGTTGAAAGCAAGAAGACACCAGATTGCATCAATTATTGATTCTTACGTAAGAAGGCACTACTCAATAATGGTTACAAAGAATTATCGCTCAAAGATTTTATTTTATCGATTCAATAATTGCCGTGTTGATATTTTATATCATTGTTGTTTCAATAATTGTCATTACACAAGATTTTTCATTATCGGCTAATAATTCATATTATCCGAATAATATTATTAGATAACATTATTGGCAATGTCTAGAAAGTTCGCTTTAAGGAGAGGTTTGGTCACCTAATCGCTGCGCCAAGAAGAAGAAATTTTATTCGAAAGCCCTCTTCCTCGAACCGCTTGGTCACAATATTGTGATTCTCGTAATATTATTTATGAATAATTAATTATTGATTCATATGATGATGAGAAAAATATTGATTTTATGTGGATATAGATGGAGAAAATTTTATAGTGATAATTGTTGAAAATTGAAATTTTATCTTTTTCTCGATAAAATAATTCATTTAAATATATTATTTTAATAATATATTAACGGTGATATTTTTACAATGAATGTGGGATATATGAGTATACGAGGAGGAAGAGTATTTTGTTGCAATAAATGTTTAAAACATGTTAAACATGCTCGGTGGACCCCATTTATCGATCGAAATTTGATTATAAATGTAAAATCGCCTGCTTGTGGATTTTTTGGCCAATTTCTATTTGGAATTTGGAAAAACTTTCTTCCGCAAAGTTGTAGAGAATTGAATTTCCTATAAAAACTCGCGAGATTCGAATTTTCTGATGAAAGGGCTATTTATTATGAATTATTGAAGTTCAAGTTCTCAAATAATTAATTTTGGAAGTTTTAATTGTTTTATTTAAGAAAAAATTTTTGCAATCCCACATGTGATACAAATGTGCTGAATTCAGTTGGTCTAAGGTGGGCTTGAATTTGTTTAATTATATTATTATTTTATTAAATTTTCCGCTTGTGTGTTCTAAAGATTTTCCTATAAATAGGTGCTTAGTTAGAATTGAAAATCACACCGTAAACTCAAGTTTTCTCTCTATATTATCGAGCGTATTCTTGTGAGTATTTTGAGTATACTTTGAGTATTGCTAGATCTAGTGCAAGTTCCTTCAAAGACTATACCCTAGATTCTATTTGAAGTAATCGATCTTTCGAGGTAAGTGGATATTTTTTTTTTTTCAGAATGATATTATTTCTTCAATATCATTATATCGAAATGTCGATCCAAGTTTTTATCAAATTTGGAACTTTTTCATGCTCTGGGTTACTATTCATGGGTTACTATTCATGAGTTACTATTCACGAAGTTACTATTCATGAAGTTACTATTCACGAAAGTTACTATTCACGAAAGTACTATTCATTAAGCGTGAAGATGTTTTTGTGGAATTTCTATCTTTTGGTGTCTGAGTTACTATTCACGATATTTTAGACTATTCACGATATATTACACTATTCACGATACTGAGATTATTCACCTAAAAATAAAATTTCTTCTTTTCGTTCAAAACATCTATTCGGATACTAACTCGATCAGATCCATGTTTTGATCATTCTTGAATTTTACACCACTACGATTATTTTTGAGGTATTTTGGACGTGGATAAAACCAAGTACTAATCCTTAATCCTTAATCCTTGTCATTTTGTTTCATCGATTCGCTTTAAAAAAAAATATTTTCATCATCCTCGCCTTAAATGATGATATTATGGAATATCTTTGGCCCAGAAACAAAAAGATGAATGATTTTTAAGAATATCTTCGCCCAGTAGAAAGTAAAAGATGAATGATTTCAAGAATATCTTTGGTGTAGTGGTAAAGATGAGTGTTTAAATGAATACGATTAATCGATGAATATCTTCGGCCAGAGCAAAAAAGATGAATATTTGATTCCGTATGTATATCGATTGATGTTACAGGATAAAAGATAGACGATGAACTTTTAAATTCATACATGTAAGATAGTAGTTTGCATTCTCTACTTAACTCTTCTAATGAATTATTATTTTCATGCTAATATTGATTTAAAATTTGTTGTCTATCAGATTCTATTATATTTTTCCTCGTTGAAGACTAACGATAATTTGTCAGATATTATCTTAGTTATAATATTCTTTATCGAGCTAGTTGAGCTCACCCTTTTCTTTTTGTTCCATTTTTCTCGTGGAGGCGAGAATATAAATAGTATTTAGCCTGGGGTATGGAATGAAGGTTTTAGAAAGGATTGTTTAGTAGTCCTCACCATTTTTGTAAAATAATGTATCAATAAATGTGATGAGGATTTATTTGAGTATAGATATTGTCTGTAAGATAATATTTGTATTCAAACTCACAGCTTTCATTGTTGTAATAATAAAGTTGTAGTTGTTTCGCATCATGTATCGACAACTCGTATCAGTGATGTATACCTATTTTGGGGGCGCCACATTGGTATCGAGGTATCGTAAAGAGCCCCGAGCCTTAGTGATGATGGGGATGCACCTCCTCTCTCCGTAGGGGACGCCGCTCGGGGTGGCAACCGATAGGTATCAATGTGACTCGACAGAGTTGGTGGAGAGATCGAGCTTAGGGATATGATCTTCACGGCGGAGATCGGGAATGTCAGGAGGGAGAGCGAGTAAATCCTTCGTTAAGGTGTCCTACCTAAGCTTATTTGTTATTGGTCAAGATATAGGGATATTATGTGATATATTGATTAACCCTTGTTTTACGACAAAGATTTGAGAATGTCGATCGAGAATATTAACAATGGAAATGAGACCGTGGAGATGCCTCAGACTCACCAACGAGGAGAACGGTAACAGTCCGGGCAATGTTCCTCCCGTGAACAACACCATCGAAAGATGATGAACGAGGGATGTTTAGAAGTTTTTTGCAGCTCATGCAAAATCGCACGAGGAGACTCGTGTTCAAAATACAGAGGAAATGATAGCAATTCACCAAGTTGTCACAACCAAGCAGCTCAAAGAGTCGGGACCACTGTAATTTAAGGGAAAGCCAGATCCGATCACCATGCGGAAACACGGGTCAAACAAATTACCAAGATATTCGATGTCTTGGGATGCACGGAGGAACAGAAGGTTCCATTCGCCACCTTTATGTTCCGTGGCGAAAGGCAGATCATCGGTGGGAGTCTCGTGAAGTTGCACTCCATCCAAACCGCACTCAAAGCATGATGTCTCGGGAGACGTTTCAGAGCTATTTAATGACAAATACTTTCCGAAAGTGTTCGCTATATGAAGGAAGTGGAGTTCATCGATTGAACAAAACAATACGATTTGTCTCAAAGACGAGGCAAAGTTTGCAGAGTTATCCGTGTTCAGACCTCATTTGGTGGAGAATGAGGAACGATGACGCGGATGTTTCTTAGAGGTTTGAAACCCAAGATACGCCAAGATCTCATTTCCATAAATTTTCTTTATTCAGATGTTGTAAAAACAGGCTCAATTATTAGAGCGAGATAACGAAAGTACTACCAACTCGAGGGACCATAACTGTGGATCGATCGTAGATAAAGAATAGCCAATGTAATAATGATAACCCAATGGAGAAAGAAACAGACGGACAAAAATGGTTACCACTCGTGGTAATCATGGCCATGAAAATAGAAGAAGCGAAGTTAGGAGGAGATTTTAAAAGAGGAGATTTAACAACGACCATGTGAAGACGACAGTGTTGCAAGAAGAATCGGTTCTAAGGGAGGAGAACGACCACACCCATTATATGCTACAAATGCGAAAAGAGGGACATATCACCAAACCGCCCACAACAGCTTTAAGGTATGCTATAGTTGTGGAAAGGAAGGACATATCGCCGAGATCAGACAAGAGAATAAACCTAGTTCAATGGGACGGTGACTCAAAAGATCGTCCCGTAAAAGTCAAAGTCAACGATTCCGGAAGAGCGTTTGTTGTGATCGGTCATAATGCGAGGAACCCAAACGAGGTGATCACGGTAAGCTTTATTTATAAATTCTTGCAAGTTTATACCTTACTTGATACCGGCATACCCATTCATTTATCTCTCCGCATGTGCTCAACGCTTAAACTTGACTCGAGAAATTAGACTTTGACCTATCTCGTGGAAACTCCGTTAGAGAAACTTTCATCACATCCATCGCTTATAAATCTTGTTTGATTCAAGTTGGCACCATTACCTTACCCGTTGACCTTATCTCTTTAAAGATACTTGCTTTTGATGTGATTTTAGGGATTGATTGGTTAACTACTCATCATGCCAAAATTGATTGTTTTCGTAAGGTTGTTAGTTTTCATATTCCTAACCAACCCGTTGTATTTAATTCAAGCAACTAAACCATTAAAATCAATCACTATCATATCTAATCATAAAGCTATTCGCTTATTGAAAAACGGATGTCAAGCTTTCTTAGCCCATGTTATGGATTTGAATAAAGACACGCCAAATTTGAATAATATTCCTGTTGTTATCGACTTTTCCCGATGATTTCAAGAACTTCCCTGGCTTCACCCCGTAACGTGAAGTCAATTCTTTATTGATCTTGAACCCGCACAAAGCCCATTTCTAAAACCCCATATCGAATGGCTCCTATTGAACTTCAGGAGTTAAAGGTCCAACTACGTGAATTGTTGGACATCGGTTTCATCTGGCCCTAAGACATCTCCTGGGGTGCTCCTGCTTTTATTTGTAAAAGAAGAAAGACGGAGTATGCGACTTTTGTATCGACTATCTTGGGAATCGAACCATGTCACCATCAAGAATAGGTATCCTCTACCTCGTATTGATGACTTGTTCGACCAACAGTAAGGGGCACAATTCTTTTCAAAATCGATCTTCGCTCGGATATCATCACCAAGATTAGAATCGAGGATATTCCAAAGATCGCCTTCGTAACCCGGTATGGGCATTATGAATTCTTAGTCATGTCTTTCGGACTAACTAATGCTCCTCGCGGCTTTCATGGATATGATGAACCGAGTATTCAAGGAATATTTGGATCAATTCGTTGTTGTCTTTATTGATGACATCCTCATATATTCCAAAAGCCGTGAAGATCATGAGCACCATTTGAAGTCGGTACTCCAAAGGCTTCGTGAAAACCAACTATATGCCAAATTGAAGAAATGCGAAGTTCGCTCGAGGAAGTAGCATTCCTTGGGCACGTGGTGTCGAAACATGGAGTATCCGCTGATCCCACAAGATGAAGCAATACAAAGTTGGGAGCAACCAAGCTCGGTGATCAAAGACGTAGCTTTTTGGGCTTAATGGTTATTATCGGAGATTCGTGGAAGGGTTTTCTAATCGCTACTCCATTAACTCACTAACTCCTAAGGATACAAAATTCGCTTTGGAGCGAAGAACGCGAGAAAAGTTTCCAAGAGCTTAAGAGGAGACTTATTTCTAAGACTGTTTCTAACAATACCATCCGGTTCGGATGGATTTGTTATCTACAAATGATGCTTGTGCAAAGGGTTAGGATGTGTTCTCATGCAACGTGGGAAGGTCATAGCTTTATGCCTCGCGACAACTTTAAAGAGTATGAGAGGAATTATCCTACTCATGATCTAGAGTCAAGCAGTAAATGTTGCGCGCTTAAAAATATGGAGGCACTATTTATATGGGGAGAAAGTGGAGATATATTCGCACCATAAAAGCCTTAAATATTTCTTCACTCAAAAAGAACTCAACACGCGGCAATGACGTTGGCTCGAGATATTAAAAGACTACGACCACACTATTCAATACCATCCCGGTAAAGTTTAACGTAGTAAATGACGATCGAGTAGAAGATCATATGCGGAACGAAAAGCGATGATGTCAAGTATATACGACAGAGCCAACTTTAATAGAAAAGTTAAGGTCGCTTTCAAGCCACCGACCTTGAGTCGATGCGTATGAAGAAGAAAGTACAAGAAGGAGCTATTCCTAAGCGAGAATTGATGAAGAAGGAATACTTTGAGTCCACTCTAGACTTTGTAGGTTCCTAACGACTCGATTTGAAGTACAAGATTATAATGGAGGCACACAATACGCCATTTGCAATCCATCCTCGAAGTACTAAATGTATCGTGATCTTCGACATACATTTTGGTGGAACAAATAAGAGAGAGATTGCAAAGTTTATCTCGATGTGTTTAACTTCGCTAACGTAAAGGCGGAGCATCTTGTACCTAAGGGTCCGTCAGAACCACTTGAGATTCCGGAATGGAAGTGGGAACACATTACTATGGATTTTCACATGGGTCTTCCTACGGCTTCTCAAGGCATCAATGCTATTTGGGTTATTATTGATAGATTAACCAAGTCTCCGCTCATTTCTTGCCGACACGGAGACTTATTCCTCGAACGCTCTTGCTAGTATGACGTGAATGAGATTGTGAGGTTGCATGGCATGCCCTCAGATCCATAGTTTCGGATCGTGACCCAAGATTCACTTCAAGATTTTGGGTTAGCTTCAAAAAAAGCTACGGGCACGGATTTGCGATTTAGTTCGGCATACCATCCCCAAACGGACGGACAATCAGAGAGGACTATTCAAACTCTTCAAGATCTATTAAGACTCGTGTCCTAGACTTCAAGGGTAGTTGGGATAAGTATTTACCATGGTGGAATTCTCCTACAACAACAATGCTTATCGTGCAAAATATAGTGTGGCTCCATTCAAGCATTATATGGATTTAAAATGTCGTTCTCCAATATGTTGGGATGAGGTGGGTGAAGCAACATTGTTGGGACCCGAGTTAAGACGTATGACTCACCGAAAAGATCCAAATGATTCGACACAACGATACAAATGGCACAAGATCGACAAAAGAGTTATGCGGATCTTCATCGAAAGGACGTGGAATTTAATAGGGGATCATGTATTGTCATGAAGTTGCTCCATGGAAGGAGTTACAAGATTGGGAAGAGAGGAAAGCTCAATCCACGATTTATTGGTCCATTTCAAATTCTTGACCGAGTAGGAAATGTAGCCTATAGACTTGCGTTACCTCCGAGTATGTCTCGTGTTCATAATGTGTTTCACATATCGCATTTCAGTAAATATGTGAAAGACCCGAACCACGTTATCGAAGTTAGAACCGGACGAGATAGCCAAGACTTAACGTATGAGGAGGTACCGCCAAGATCTTGGATAGGAAGGAGCATGTCCTACGCCAAGAAAGGTCATACCACAAGTTAAAGTTTTGTGGAGGAATCATGCTATAGAGGAAATGACCGGGAATTGGAAACGGAAATGAAAGCGAGGTATCCTCACCTTTCAAAAAACACTGTGTACGTACGCCAATTTCGAGGACTTAAATTTCATAAGGAGGGAGGTTGTAAGACCCAAATTTTTAAATAAAAAGGAATTTCCTTTATTTATTATTTTGAAATAGTAAGGGTTGATTTGATTAATGTGGATAGTTAAGGGTTAAATACGCAAATATTTCAAAATAAGCAAGTGGTTATAAAATATTCATTATCGCTTGGGAATATTCGTTTTGGTCGTGGAATATTCAGATCGCTTGTGGGAATATTCAGACGATGCACGCAGTACCATGTGTGGGCCCCATAACTAAAAAGCGATTGGATAAAGAAAACGACAAATATAAGTTGTTTTTAAATAACGGCGTAGTTGTCGCCAAGTAATATCGTTGAATACCCTATGGTTAAAACACACTAATACGCTGTTGTCAACAAGCAACAGACACCAGATTGCACCAATTATTGATTCTTACGTAAGAAGGCACTACTCAATAATGGTTACAGAATTATCGCTCAAAGATTTTATTTTATTGATTCAATAATTGTCGTGTTGATATTTTTTATATTGTTGTTGTTTCAATAATTGTCATTACACAAGATTTTTCATTATCGAAGCAATAATTCATATTATCTCAATAATATTATTAGATAACATTATTGGCAATGTCTAGAAAGTTCGCTCTAAGGAGAGGTTTGGTCACCTAATTGCGCGCCAAGAAGAAGAAATTTTATCGAAAGCCCTCTTTCCTGAACCGCACCGGTGTCAATATGTGATTCGTAATATTATTTATGAATAATTAATTATTGATTTATATGATGAGGAAAATATTGATTTTATGTGGATATAGATGGAGAAAATTTTTATAGTGATAATTGTTGAAAATTGAAATTTTATCTTTTTCTCGATAAAATAATTCATTTAAATATATTATTTTAATAATATATTAACTATGATATTTTTACAATGAATGTGGGATATATGAGTATACGAGGAGGAAGAGTATTTTTGTTGCAATAAATGTTTAAAACATGTTAAACATGCTCATGGACCCCATTTATCGATCGAAATTTGATTATACTGTGTAAAATCGCCCGCTTGTGGATTTTGGTCGATTTCTATTTAGAATTTGGAAAACTTTCTTCTGTAAAGTTGTAGAGAATTGAATTTCCTATAAAACTCATGAGATTCGAATTTTCTGATGAAAAGGCTATTTATTATGAATTATTCAAGTTCAAGTTCAAATAATTAATTTTTGGAAGTTTTAATTGTTTTATTTAAGAAAAATGTTTTTTGCAATCCCACATGTGATATAAAATGTGCTGAATTCAGTTGGTCTAAGGTGGGCTTGAATTTGTTTAATTATATTATTATTTTATTAAATTTTCTCGCTTTTGGTGTTCTAAAGATTTTCCTATAAATAGGTGCTTGCTTAGGTTAGAATTGAAAATCACAATTTAAACCCAAGTTTTTCTCTATATTATCGAGTTTATTCTTGTGAGTATTTTGAGTATACTTTGAGTATTGCTAGATTCGTGCAAGTTCCTTCAAAGACTATACCCTTAGATTCTAGCTAAGTAATCGATCTTCGAGGTAAGTGGATATTATTTTTTTCGTAATGATATTATTTCTTCAATATCATTATAATCGAAATGTTGATCCAAGTTTTTATCAAATTTGGAACTTTTTTTCATGCTCTGGGGTTACTATTCATGGGTTACTATTCATGAGTTACTATTCACGAAGTTACTATTCATGAAAGTTACTATTCACGAAGTTACTATTCACGAAAGTACTATTCACGTAAGCGTGAAGATGTTTTTTGTGGAATTTCTATCTTTTGGTGTCTGAGTTACTATTCACGATATTTAAGACTATTCACGATACTAAGACTATTCACGATACTGTGACTATTTCATCAAAAATAAAATTTCTTCTTTTCGTCTAAAACATCTATTCCGGATACTAACTCGATCAGATCCATGTTTTGATCATTCTTGAATTTTACACCACCACTATGATTATTTTGAGGTATTTTTTGGACGTGGATAAAACCAAGTACTAATCCTTAATCCTTAATCCTTGTCATTTTGTTTCAATCGGATTCGCTTTCTTTAAAAAAAATTTTTCATCATCCTCGCCTTAAATGATGATATTATGGAATATCTTTGGCCTGTAGTGCAAAGATGAATGATTTCTTAAGAATATCTTTGGCCCAGAGTGCAAAAGATGAATGATTTCAAGAATATCTTCGCCCGTAGTGCAAAGATGAACAGTGTTTAAATGAATATGACTAATCGATGAATATCTTCACCAGTAGTAAAAAAGATGAATATTTGATTCCAGATGTATATTGATTGATGTTACAGGATAAAAGATAGAGACGATGAACTTTTAAATTCATACATGTAAGATAGTAGTTTGCATTCTCTACTTAACTCTTCTAATGAATTATTATTTCACCATGTAATATTGATTTAAAATTTGTTGTCTATCAGATTCTATTATATTTTTCCTCGTTGAAGACTAACGATAATTTTTGTATATTATCTTAGTTATAATATTCTTTATCGAGCTAGTTGAGCTCACCCTTTTCCTTTTTGTTCCATTTTTCTCGTGAGGCGAGAATATAGCTTAGTATTTAGCCTGGGGTAATGGAATGAAGGTTTTAGAAAGGATTGTTTAGTAGTCCTCACCATTTTGTAAAATAATGTATCAATAAATGTGATGAGGATTTATTTGAGTATAGATATTGTCTGTAAGATAATATTTGTATTCAAACTCACGCTTTTTTACTATTGTAATAATAAAGTTGTAGTTGTTTCTGTACCATGTATTGACAACTCAGAATAGGTGATGTATACCTATTTTGGGGGCGTCACAGTTTCCATTTATTCCGGCCATTCAAAAACTCCACCAATTTATCCTGCAACATTATGTTGACACTAACTTTCTCATATCCACGAAGCTTAGAGTACCTGTTGTAATTAAGAGAGGAGAAGAAAGGCACAAATATGATATCTGCTTGATTTGGGTTCTGAACCTTGATCGCAGTGCATAGTCTCGATTTGTCATGAGTGTTTGATGATAAAAGATCAAAGGTGAGCCAATACTCCATACTATGCTGCAAATTTAACCCACTAGGGTATGGAGGTATTTGACTTCGGTTACAGTCAAGATGCGAGCAACCCACCAAGCCTGACGTCCATGTCTGAAGATGGAAATGATGATGAAGTAAGATGTTCTGGGTCTTGGGCTACAACATTGATCTCTGAGCTCTCTCATGTCAAAAAAGAAAAGAACATTGGTAGTTCAAGAAAGGGTGACAAATCAATTTATTCACAAATCAAACCTCAAAAAAATGCAGCGCATCATGAAATGACTTTATGTCCTTGTCGAGGCAGAGTTTGTCTCTTTTTTTTTTTCATAATGTTGGTAGCCAAACCTTCATATAAAGGTAGTCAATTCAATTTTATTGGGTTACCAATTAATTAGTGCATTCTTATCCCTTTAATATCAAACTCTTTTAAAATTCATACAACAACTTCTGAGGCTTATTTTCAAAAAACAAGTGGGCTTTGAAAAGAGTTTGATATTTTCTGTCGTCTAAAAGGCAGGCTTTGTTTGATAATTTTTTCAAAGTGTAGTTGGCAGCCAAACATTCATACCAAGGTAACCAATTCAGTGTTATTAGGTTGCCAATTTATTTTGAATGTGATGCAGTTGATAGCCAAACCTTCAAGCAGTTGGTTGCCAAACTTTTTATACCAAGATAACCAACCCTTTATAACAAGGTAACCAATCTACCTCCACACTTGCAGTATGAATTGGTTACTTTGGTCTGAAAGTTTGGTAACCAACGGCTTGAAGGTTTGGCTACCAACTGCTTCACATTTAAAATAAATTGGTAACTTAATAAAACCGAAATGGTTACCTTGGTATGAAGGTTTGATTACCCACTGCTTGAAGGTTTGGCTAGACTCACCCAAATCTACCCAATCAAATTCCTTAACCAACAACCCCACCATTTCTCTTTCTTCAAATCTCTTCCCCACCACCCCATTATTTCTCTCCTCCACCACCTCCACCACTCCTTCCACCACCTCCACCACTCCTTCCACCTCTCAACCCACCACCACCTTCGATTGTTGTACTTCTTCCACTTGTTATTATTCTTCTCCTCGGTGGTGTTTTGGTTGATTTTAGGGTTAGAATTTGAGTTTTTCGTCTGGAATTGATCTTTCATTACGTTACTGAAAATATGAACGCCCTGAGATCTTGCTCCGACCCTTATTTTGTCTGGGGAAAAGGAGGACGGAAGGAAAGGCTTCTTTTGTATGAATGTTTCTGCTTCTTCTCGATTGATCCGCTGTTGAAGATGGTTATTATCTATAAAAACTTTTGGATTGTTCTTCTATGGAGCATTCGTTTCTTGTCTCGATTTTTGAATGTTTTGTTTAGTTGGTAATTGCCGCATAAAGTGGAGTAGTTTTCTCCTTGAATCAAGGTGTGTTTCATTTTTTTGTTGTATTTACTATTGATATTATTATATATTTTTGGGTTATGTGTGAGACGTGGATTGTCACCAAACGTATTTTATCAATAAAGATTTAAATTACTATTGATATTATTATATATTATTGCACTATTTATACTATAATTATTTAATTGGGGAATATTCTATTAGAAGGAATATTCGCATGTATAATATCTTGGACCCCACAATGTAATTATTGTTGTATACTTATATAAAGGATATTATAATTAAATTATATTTTAGTGGTTCGCCAAACTTTTGACCAAATTGGTTGCTAAGGTAATAAAGTCAGAGTAAGCAGATTGATTGATTATCGTATTACGAATGAAGTCACCAGTTCACACCATTATTCCAACGATTAATTAATATTTATTATTATACGATCCGACGCTTTGTTTTAGTTCGATTACGTAATAAAAATGTAAAACATCTTTTATATAAAATATACTTTATTAAAGTTATTCTATAAATAATATTATATTATATTTTCTATATGGTGTTATAGACAAGATTATTTAAGAAAGCAAGGTTTTGTTATCAGATAGAAGATTGCATTCAAGTTTGTTTGCATAAGTAAAATGTTTTTATATAAAATAATATATTATATTTTATTTAAAAGATTTAATAATGGACAGATTAAAGTAAATCAATTAGTTACTACGCATTCCATTTTCCTATAAATGTAAGCTCATTCCTTCATTATTTTCTTTTAATTCATCAAACTCAGAGAGAGAAATTATGATAGAAGTTATAGAGAAAGTTTATGTAGCAATAAGAGTATTCGCTACTTCACTACTTCTATATTCATTTTTTTACTAAGTAGTGGGTGTTATTCTTTCTTCTCAAGAACTTTATTCCATTCATTATTATTCGTTGGAAGCTCAAATAAGATTGGAATTCAGATGCACGCGTTTACCCTATACTTGGTGACATTCTTCTATTATTCGCACGGAAATTCCGCTTAACATCATTCTGCTGGTTTTTAATTCGGACCATTGGTGTTTTGGTTCCGCTTTTTATTATTCGTTGAACATGTTGTTACGATTATTACCGACCGGTTCCGATTCTGGCTGAATATATCTCGTTTTACACCGGATTTGCGTTCCATCTTTATTATTCGCTGTTCACCGTTCCAACTCTCATAAGCACCGCATTCGTTATTCTTACGGTGATTTCTTCTTTATTCCATTCTTTATTATACGAGTTTCATCCAAGATGTTCGAGTCTCATGGAAATATTCTTTAAACCGATCATTCTTGAATTTTTAAGTTGGACGTTAATAATTTAATAATTATTTAATTAAAATTTTATTTATTTATATAAAATATATAATACATTTAATAATTATTTAATTAAAATTTTATTTATTTATATAAAAAATATTTATTTTATTTATATATATTTTTCATTCGATAAAAAAAGTATTGTCGTAGTCTCAAATGATAAAAAAGATAAAAATAAAAGATAAAATGGAAACCGCAGCCGAATTTAGGTCATAATCGAGCTCACACCTTTCTTTCACCGCTCTCTTCTGTGAAATGAGATGGGACTTAGCCTCAGAACCTGAGTAATGGTCCGCAGGATAGCATTAAATTCCGACTCCTTTCGAGTTTTGTATAATATCTTGAGCCCTTTATGTCGATTGCATACTACGCTATATTAGTAAGTCAGATTCAATTTACTGCTTATAAAGAATATGAGATTGTATATAAGATTTTAAGTCTCGACTCATTTAATAATTATTTAATTAAAATTTTATTTATTTATATAAGTTATTTATATATATTTTCTCAAAAAAAAGTAAAAATTAAAAAATAACGAAATAATTTCAGGTGCTTCGGTCCACTCGATTTAACTTTAACTTTTAAATGAATTTTAAGCTTAGTTAAATTTTTTAAGCTTTTAAATGAATTTGAGCTTAACTTTAAATGAATTTGAGTTCTAAGAGTTTGACTTTTGTCGCTTACAACTAAGGGTGTAAACGAACAGAGTCGAACCGAGTATTGAGTTGCTCATATTTGATTCACAAAATTTATCGAGTATAAAATAAAGTTTGATTGAGACTCGTTTAGCTACTGAGTTGAGCACAATTTCGAATCGAGCCCAAGTAGTTTGAACTTTCGAATGAATATAATCCGAGTATCAATAGAAAATTACAATTTGAGGAGGTTCGAGTAATTTATCGAACTTTAAAATTTGTTCATATTTAACTCATTTATATTTTGAGTCGAGTTCGAATCGACCTTTTAATCGAGTGAATATGAATCGAGCCCGAATTATTTACTCATTTTACAGCCTTACCCTAAATTGGTAGCTGCTGAGCAACTACTCTACAGTTCATTACAATGTTTTAATAAAATATAATTAGAATATTCTCACCAATTTCATATAAATAGTATTTATTAAAATGTCACACTTTATATGAGTAGTTGTAACATCCTTATCCTATAAATTAAAATCAATATTAATAAGATATTATCGTGAAATAAAAAAAATAATGGAGGCCCGTCTAATCGGAACTCAAATTGTCATTAGTCGTTACTAATAGTCAAATAAATATATTTTTCAGTCACTAATCTATTCAAATTGTCATTGTTTGACTTGTCTGAAACCATGTTAGGCGTTAAATGATTAATTAACTAAAAATTTAGTTAAGACACGTTGGGCTATTATTTTAGAGTTATAATTAGTAAATCTGGCAAACATGGCCCAAGCACGCGGGTCGGGTTTTGAGTTGCATACGAATAGTATAATCTAGAAATAGGATATTTTTTCCATTTCAAAATATAAGAACAACTTATTAAAAGGAAAATGATATATATATTCTTAAATATTTGATAAAATTATATTGCAATTAACATAAAAATATATATCCCGTTAACTAAAAAAAATAAATTTATACCCTTCTTAATTTTTACTTTATCTCATTCGACTGAAATTTTTATAAGATGTCTTATCTTCTTAAAGAAATATTTAAGGGTTTAAGAAATGGGTTTTGTACTGGGGTCAATACAAAATTCGATTTCACGCTCTAGGGGTAGGCTAAGAAGTCTTCAGGAATACGTCAAGAAATTTATTAACAATAGAAATATCATTCAAAATCGCTGACCTCATCCAAGACTTGGATAAGACGTCACATCGATACCTATCAACTTGCCATCTTCATTCACGATGTCGCCTATGTAAAGTCCGGCTTCCGGCAGCATTCCACACAAGGAAGTCAACAATGAAAGGATCGGGGCTCTTTACTTATGGCTTGATATTACAATGATTGACTTTAGTGGTTTGGTTACTTTGAATTCGCATAACAGGTTGGTTAGGAGTATGAAAGCTAACAACCTTACAAAAAACATAATGAGTAATTAATCGATCGTTTACAAAAATCACATCAAAGGCAAGTATTTTCAAAGAGATAAGATCGACAGGTAACGTAAAAGTGTTTATTTGAACAAGATTTATAAACAGTAGAGGTAACGAAGGTTTCTCCCAACTGAGTTTAAACAGATATATCAAAGTCTAACTTCTCCTGAGTTAACTTCAAACATCGAACACAACTAGGTGAAATAAAAGAGTGAGTAGAATCGGTATCTAACACTTGCATGCACTTCGCAAGAGCTTATGTTTAACTTACCCGTGATAATTTTATTCGTGTTCTTCGTCAAAAAAAAAAACGCTCTCTTAAACCATCGGCTTTGGCTTGTTCGGGACATCCTTTGGCATCACTATCCCAAATTGGACTTGAATTTACCATACGATAAAATTGAGCTAGGTGACCTTCTCTTCCGCAATTAAAACACGCTTTGAATTGTCACAGATAATTTGGACGGATGTGTCCTCCCCGTCTCAAGATTTGAAATATACGACCGGTGGTCGTTCTTCTTCCTTTGAAACGGTGTTAGTGCCGACGCCTTCACGTCATTGTTAAACCTTCTTCTTGAAATTTCCATTCTTATTGTTTTGGCCATGATTACCACCGGAAGTGGTTACCATTTCGCATGTTGATTCCCTCCATGCTTATTGTCACCGCTTTGATGATTGTTATCACCCAGATTATCATTTTGCTTACCGCTTCTCTTTTGGTTCGTCAGGTTGACTCATTATCGCGCTTCCAATAATCGAGCCCTATTAACAACATCTGAATACAAACATAGTTTATGAGAGATAAGATATTAACGATCTCGTGTTTCAATCCTCTTAGAAACATTCGCGCCATTCTCTCCTCATTATCAACCAAATGGGACGCAAATCGTGACAACTCGACAAACTTGGCTTCAGATCGCGACACTGGCCATGTTGTTTTGCTCCAACTTGATAAATTTCACCTCCTTCATGTGATTTAATGCTTTCGGAAAGTACTTGTCATTGAATGCTCTTATAACTTCTCCCAAGACATCTTCGAAAAGGCCAGATGGGTACGTTTTTACGATTTCACCAAGAATCCGCCTCTTCACGCAACATATAAAGGTGGCAAGGGAACTTTTGCTCCTCTGAGCATCCCAAGATATCAAATATCTTAGTCATCTCACTTTAACCACGCTCCGCCTTTAAGTGGTTCTCGCTTTCCAAAAACTCCGGTGGTCCCCTCCTTGAATTGCTTAATAATGATCGAATCGTGGGTTGCCATTATTTTACCCGCATTATTAATGTGAGCCGCCTTACCGATGTTGCATGAATTCTAAAAGTTCCTAAACGCATCTTCGCTCACATCAATTGATCAATGTTGTTGTTTATAGGAGGATTATCGCCATCCCGCTGCTTTCATTGTCCCGATTATCGATCTGTGGAGACTCAAGCGGATCATGTGCTCCATCGCTATTCTCAACATTCTCGGATGCCATTTTCAAACACTGCCACAAAACAAGGGTTAATTAACATATCACATATTATCTCTATACTTTGACCGACCAATTAAATACCAAATAAACTTAGGTAGGTCATACTAGCGAAGGAATTCCCCGTCTCTCCCCTCCTAGTTCTTGTCTCACATCTTAGCTAAGGATCATATCCCTAAACTTTGATACCAACTGTGATGCCCCCAAAATAGGTATACATCACCTATTCTGAGTCGCCAAATACATGGTACAAAATTTCAAAAACAATCTTTAAAATACAACAAGAGAGCTGTGAGTTTTAATACAAATACTGTCTTCTAAACAATATTCACTCTCAAAATAAGTCCTCATTACATTTATTGTCACACTATTTAACAGAATAGTGAGGACTACTAATACACCATCTAGGACCATCATCCGCTCCTCGACTGGTCCAGCCCACTTTTCTCATTTCCAAGAGAATAAAGTGAAAGAAAGGGTGAGCTCAACTAGCCTAGTAAGAAATATTATGACTAAGATAATGCAGATTAAATTATCATTAGTCTCGAACAATGTTAAACTGATAAAATAAAATAGACATCAAGTTTAATTGCAGCGGAACAAGCAATCCATTAAAAGAGTAGTTCAACAGTATCAACGGTAAAACTTCCGCCGTTATTTTCAAAAAAATATTTTTGTCTTTTCTCAATCCGATAATAATTTCATTGTGGGGTCCACTAATGATTGTCTTGCTGCATTTAATATTCCCCGACACAAAGAATATTTCCCGACCAATCGAATATTATATAACAACTTGCATACTTTACAAAATTTATAAATACTACCCACAACTATAACATTATATCAAATCAACACCATAATATTCAAAAAATATTTTGAGAAATATAAATATTTATTCATAAAATCTGGGGTCTCACATTATCTCTCATAAACTGTGTTTGTATTCAGATGTTGTTAATAGGGCTCAGTTATTGGAGCGCGATAATGAGTCAACCCAACCAAAAGAAAGCAGCCGGTATCAAAATGATAATACAATTGATAATACTCATCGAAGCGGTGACAATAAGCGTGGAGGGAATCAACATGTCAGAAATGGTAACCACTTCGGTGGTAATCATGGACAAAACAATAAGAATGGACATTTCAAGAAGAGGAGATTCAACAATGATGGAAAAACGCCAAGATCAAGACCGTCGTTAAGGAAGGAGAACGACCACCCATCATATGCTTCAAGTGTGGAGGAGAGGACACATCGGCCCTAAATCATGCGATGTCATCCAAAGCATGTTACAACTGTGGAGGAGAAGGTCACTGGACCAATTTTGTCGCAGGCAATCAAGACAAGTCCAAATTTGGAATGGAGGCATCAAAGGTCATCCCAGAAAAGTCAAAGCCAGAAAGTGCAAGGGAGAGCGTTTAATGTAACCTCCCAGAAAGCAAGGAACCCGAACGAGGTCATTACGGGTAAGCTTATCATAAACTCTATCAAAGTCTATATGTGACGCCCCCAAAATAGGTATACATCACCCATTCTGAGTTGTCAATACATGGTACAGAAACAACTACAACTTATTATTACAACAAGAAACTGTGAGTTTGAATACAAATATTATCTTCTGTATAATATCTATACTCAAATAAATCCTCATCACATTTATTGATACATTATTTTACAAAATGGTGAGGACTACTAAACAATTCTTTCTAAAACCTTCATTCCATACTTCTCACTCGCATTCGCTATATTCTCGCCTCCCGAGAAGAAAATGGAACAAAAGGAAAAGTGGTGAGCTCAACTAGCCCAAGAAAGAATATTATTGACTAAGATAATATACAACAAATTACCGTTAGTCTTCAACAGGAAAAATCTAATGTAATACAATAGACAACAAATTTTAAATCAATATTCAGTTAGTAAATAATAATTCATTAGAAGAGTTAAGTAGAGAATGCAAACTACTATCTTCTATGTATGAATTTAAAAGTTCATCGCTCATCTTTTATCCCCGTAACATCAATCAATATACATCCGAATCAAATATTCATCTTTGCACCACAGCCAAAGATATTCATCACCGGGTCATGTTCATCTAAACACTGCTCATCTTTTGCACTACTACCAAAGATATTCTTCGTAAATCATTCATCTTTACACTACAAAGCCAAAGATATTCAATAATATCATCATTTAAGATCGAGGATGATGAAAATATTTTTAAAGAAACGAATCCAAAGTGAAACAAAATGACAAGGATTAAGGATTAAGGATTCGATTTTTGTTTTATCCATGTTCAAAAATACCTCAAAAATAATCATAGTGGTGTAAAATTCAAGAATGATCAAAACATGGATACAATCAAAGCTAGTATCCGTAATAGATATTTTGAAAAAGAAGAAATTTTATTTTTTCGTGAATAGTGTCAGATACGTGAATAGTGCCAGACACGTGAATAGAACTCGACAACCAAAAGATAGAAATTTCCCAAAAACATCTTCACGAATAATAAAGAATTTCGAATAAGAACTCGTGAATAAGAACTCATGAATAGTAACTCGTGAATAAGAACTCGCTTAATAAGAACTCCCGACATGAAAAAATTCTAAATTTGATAAAAAGTTTCAACCAATATTTCAAAGATAATGATATCAAGAAATAATATCATTTCGAGAATAAAATAACATCCCTTACCTCGAAAGATTAAGATTTCTAATTGGAATAACCTGGATATAAGGTTTGGAAAGGAACTCAGACCGCCTAACAATACTCAAAGTATACTCAAAATACTCACAAGAATACCGATAATATAGAGAGAGAAAACTTCGCTTTCGTGTGATTTTTAATTCTAACCCAAGACCCTATTTATAGAAATCGCTAGAACACCAAAGCGTAAAATTTAATAAATTAATAATATAATTATATAAATTTTTTTACGCATGCCTAGAATCTGATTTCAGCCATCAAACACATGCCACATTCTAGAAAAAGTAAGAAAAATGTTTTTCTAATTTTAAATATTTTAAACTTCCAAAAATCAATTATTTTGAGCTTCTAACTTCAATAATTCATAATAAATAGCCCTTTCATCAGAAAATTTGAATCTCATGATTTTTTATAGGAAATTCAATTTCTACATCTTTGCAGTAAGAAAGTTTTTCCAAATTCCAAATAAAATTGATCGAAATCCACAAACAAGCGATTTTACAAAGCTATAATCAAATTTCACCAATAAATGGGGTCCACCGACATGTTTAACATGTTTTAAACATTTATTGCAACAAAAATACTCTTCCTCCTCAGATACTCATATATCCCACATTCGTTGTAAAAATATCACCATTATTATATTATTAAAATATAATAATATATTTAAATGAATTATTTTATCGTAAAAAGATAAAATTTTAATTTTCAACAATTGTCACATTAAAAAATTTTCTCCATCTATATCCACATAAAATCAATATTTTCCTCATCATATGAATCAATAATTAATTATTCACAAATAATATTACGTAATCACAATATCGACAACTGTGCAGCCTCCTGTGAAAGAGGGGCTTCCAATAAGAATTTTCTCCATCGGGCGCGCAATTAGGTGACCAAACCTCTCCTTAGATGTAACTTTCTAGACATTGCCAATAATGTTATCTAATAATATTATTCAGATAATATGAATTATCGCTTCGATAATAATGAAAATTATCAATTATCAAACAACAAAGAATATAAAATATCAACGCAAACAATTATTAAATCAATAAAATATCAACAAGAATTATCAGAACCATTATCGAGTAAAGGCCTTCACGTAAGAATCAATAATCGGGTGCAATACTGTGCTATCGTGTTTTTAACCAATTTAGTATTTTAACAAGATAATCTCAGAATAACTACGCCGTTATTTTTAAACAACTTATATTTGTCGCTTTCTTCATCCAATCGCTTTCACATGGGCACACATACGGTCGCTACCGTTGCATTTAATATTCCCCCGACATTATTTAATATTCACCACCAAACTAATATTCCTCACAACAATGAATATTTTATAACCACTGCTTATTTTCAAGTATTTCATGATTTTACCCTTAACTATCCACATTAATCAAATCAACCCTTACTATTTCAAAATAATAAACAGAGAAAATTAAATTTCATTAATAATAAGTCAGGGTCTTACAACCTCCCTCCTTATGAAATTTTGTCCTCTAAATCGACGTGACGCACTCGTGTGTTTCAAAAGGTGAGGATACTCGCTTTCATTTTCGCTTTCCAATTCCTGTGTCATTTCCTCTATAAAGATGATTCCTCCACAAAACTTTAACTGTGGTATGATTTTCATGCTGCAGTAGGACATGCTCCTTCCTATCTAAGATCTTATGTGTACCTCCTCTCACGCTAAGTCTTCTGGCTATCTCGTCCTGGCTTCTAACTCAATAACGTGGTTCGGGTCTTTCACATATTTATTTAAGTACGATATGTGAAACACATTATTAACACGTAGACATACCTTGAGGTAACGCAAGTCTATAAGCTACATTTTCTACTACTGGCCAAGAATTTGAAATGGACCAATAAATCGTGGATCGAGCTTTCCTCTCTTCCCAAATCTTCAGAACTCCCTTCCACGGAGCAACTCGCAACAATACACGATCCCCTACACTAAATTCCACGCCCTTTCATGAAGATCCGATAACTCTTTTTGTCGATTCAGGCCGCTTCAGATACGCTTGTCAATCATTTGGATCTTTTCCGTAGTCATACGTACTAACCCTCGGGTCCTAACAATGTTGTTTCACCCACCTCGCCCCAACATACCGGAGAGCGACACTTTCGCCCATATAATGCTTCAAATGGAGCCACACCTATACTGCTCGATAATCGCTGGTTGTAGGAGAATTCTACCAATGGTAAATACTTATCCCAACCGCTTTTCAAGTCTAGGGACACGTAGTCTTAATAAATCTTCAAGAGTTTGAATAGTCCTTTTCGATTGTTTCGTCCGCTTCGAGGATGGTACGCCGAATCAATCAGAATCTGCGCTCATAGCTTTTTGCAAGCTAACCCAAAATCTTGAAGTAAATCTTGGGTCACGATCCCAAACTATGGATACAGTGCATGCCATGCAACCTCACAATCTCATTCACGCATATATACTAGCAAGACGCTCAAGTGAATAAGTCTCCCGACGGCGCAAGAAATGAGCGACTTGGTTAATCTATCAACAATAACCCAAATAAGATTGATGCTCGAGAAACCGTAGAAGACCCAGAATCTAAATCCATGGTAATGTGTTCCCACTTCCATTTCGAATCTCAAGTGGTTGCAACGGACAATTTTAGGTACTAGATGTCCGCCTTTACACGCCGACAAGTTAAACACATCGAGATAAACTTTGCAATCTCTCTCTTCATATTGTTCCACCAAAATGTATGTCAAGATCACGATACATTTTAGTACTTCCGTGATGGATCGCAAATGGTGTATCAGGTGCCTCCATCATAATCTTCAGACTTCAA
Source organism: Panax quinquefolius (assembly GCA_020205615.1). NCBI lineage: Eukaryota > Viridiplantae > Streptophyta > Magnoliopsida > Apiales > Araliaceae > Panax > Panax quinquefolius. The sequence continues at coordinate 158,101,916 of CM035152.1, forward strand.
ATCGAGTCGTTAGGAACACAAAGTCTAGAGTGGACTCAAGTATTCCTTCTTCATCAATTCTCGCCCTAATAGCTCCTTCTTCAGATTTCTTCTTCATACACGATCACCCTGCCCAAGGGCTCGAGCAACCTTAACTTTTTCTATTAAAGTGGCTCTACGCAGATACTCGACATCATCGCACTGCTCCTCGTGATATGATCTTCTACTCAACGCGTCACCTACCACGCTCGCTTTTCCGTGATGGTATCAATAGTGTGGTCGTAGTCTTCAATAGCTCGAGCCAACGTCCGCCGCATGTCGAGTTCTTTTGAGTGAAGAAATATTTAAGGCTTTTTATGGTCCGAATATATCTCCACTTTCTCCCATATAGATAAGGCCTCCATATCTTTAGCCCGAAACGATCGGGCCGCTAACTCTAGATCACGAGTAGGATAATTCCTCTCATACTCTTTTAAGTTGTCGCGAGGCATAAAGCTATGACTTTCCCACGCTGCATGAGAACACATCCTAACCCTTTGCCTCAAAGATCATCAGAGATAACAAATCCATCCCAACCAGATGGTATTGTTGTAAACAGCTTTAAATAAGTCTCCTCTTAAGCTCTTGGAAACGCTTCTCGCGATTCTTCGGCCCAAACGAATTTTGTATCCTTCCGAAAGTTAATGAAGTTAATGGAGTAGCGATTCGAGAAAACCCTTCCACCTAATCTCCGATAATAACCAAATAAGCCCAAAAGCTACGATTTCACCATCACTTTCATTGCTTCTTCAACTTTCAGATTGCTTCAATCTTCACGGATCAACAGATACTCCATGTTTCGACACCACGCGCCCAAGGAATGCTACTTCCTCAAGCCGTAACTCGATTTCTTTAATTTGGCATATAGTTTGTTTTCACGGGCCTTCGAGTACCAAATTTCAAATGGTGCTCATGATCTTCACGACTTTTGAATATATAAGGATGTCATCAATAAAGACAACAACAAAACCGATCCAAATATTCCTTGAATACTCTGGCTCATCATATCCATGAAAGTCATTAGAGCATTAGTCATCCAAAGACACGACTAAGAATTCATAATGCCCGCATCGAAGTTCTAAAGGCGCTTTTTGAATATCCTCGCTTCTAATCTTCACCGATGATATCCGTAATCTAAGATCAATTTTGAAAAGAAATGTGCCTTCAGAATCGGTCAAACAAGTCATCAATACGAGGTAGAGGATACCTATTCTCGATGGTGACATGGTTCAATTCCCCGATAGTCAATACAAAGTCGATACTCCCGCTTTCTTCTTTACAAATAAAACAGAGCACCCCAAGGAGATGTACCAGATTTATCGAAACCGATGTCCAACAATTCCTCGTAGTTGGACCTTTAACTCCTCAAGTTCAACAGAGCCATTCGACATGGGTTTTAGAAATGGGCTTTGTATCGTGTTCAAGATCAATAAAGAATTCAACTTCACGCTCGGGGTAGATCGGAAGTTCTTCTAGAAATACATCAGAAAGTCAATAACAACAGAATATTATTCAAATTTGACGTGTCTTTATTCAAATCCATAACATGGGCTAAGAAAGTTTCGACATCCGCTTTTTCAATAAACGAATACTTTTATGATTAGATACGATGTTGATTGATTTTAATGGTTTAGTTGCTTGAATTCGCATAAAACAGTTGGTTAGAATATGAAAACTAACAACCCATTTAAAACAATCAATTTTGGCATGATGAGTAGTTAACCAATCAATCCCTAAAATCACATCAAAAAACAAGTATCTTTAAAGAGATAAGGTCAAATGTAAGGTGATGGTGCCAACTCAATCAAACAAGATTTATAAATGCAAATGGATGTGATGAAAGTTTCTCCTAACGGAGTTTCCACAGACAGTCAAAGTCTAATTTCTCCTGAATCAAGTTTAAACGCTGAGCACATGCAGAGAGATAAATGAACGGGTAAGACCAGATCAAGTAAGGTATAAACTTCGCAAGAATTTATAAATAGCTTACCCGTGATCACCTCGCTCAGGTTCCTCGATTATGACCAAATACAACAAACGCCTTCCTAATCGTTGACTTTGACTTTTTCTCGGGATACTTTTTCGAGTCACCGTCCCTCATTGAACTAGGTTTCGCCATCGCATAATCTCGAGCGATATGTCCTTCCTTTCCACAATTATAGCATACCTTGAACTGTGTGGGCGCTTTGACCGATATGTCCTCTTTTCGTGATTTCAGAAGATACGACCGGTGGTCGTTTCCTCCCTTAGAACTAGTTGCTTGCCACAAGACCGTTGCCTTCATACGGTCGTTGTTAAATCTCCCTTTTAAAATCTCCTCCCGACTCGCTTCTTCTATTTTCACGGCCATGATTACACTACCGAGTGGTTACCATTTTTTGTCGGCTCTGCTTTTCTCCGCCGGTTATCATTATTCTGTTGATCGCTATCTCGTACGATCCTCGGTTATGGTCCTCGGGCCGACCGTGACATCAAGTATCTCGCCTAATAATCGAGCCCTCGCTTACAACATCCGGTCAGAGAGAAAATTTACGAGAAATGAGATATCACGTCGACGCCGGTTTCAAACCTCTCAAAAATATCCGCCATATACGCTCCTCATTCTCCACCAAATGAGGTGCAAACTCGATAACTCGCAAACTTTGCCTCGTGATCGAGACACCGCCATGTTGTTTTGTTCTAATCGATGAACTCCACTTCCTTCATACGATTTAACACTTTCGTGAAAGTATTTGTCATTAAATAATTTCAAATGTCTCCCCAAGACATGCCGAAAAGGCGGATGGGTACGCTTCACGTACTCCCACCAAGAGTCCGCTTCGCCACTTAACATAAAGGTATGAATGGAACCTTCGTTTCTTCCGCATCCCAAGACATCGAATATCTTCGTAATTTGTTTTGACCCATGTTTCCGCCACGATCGGATCCGGCTTTCCTTAAATTTCGTGGTCCCAACTTTGAATCGCTTGCCGCCGTGATAACCCGTGAATTGCTATCATTTCTCCTCAGATTTTGAACACGAAGTCTCCTCATCTCGATTTTGCATGAATCGCAAAAGCTTCTAAACATCCCCTCGCTCATCATCTCGCTTCAAAGGTGTTGTTCACGGGAGGAATATCACAAACTGCTGTACGCTCTCTCCTCATTGGTGAGTACAAAGCTCTCCACTGGCCTCATTTCCATTGTTAATATTCTCACCGACATTCTCAAATACCGCCATAAAACAAAGGGTTAATTAAGGAAATCAATATATCACATAATATCCTTATATATCGACTAACTAAAAAATAAGCTTAGTAGACACACTAGCGTAAGGATTTACTCTGCCTCCCTCCTAGTTCTATTCCCCGATCTCCGCCAGATCATATCCCTAAGCTCGATAATTAACTCGCGACGCCCCCAAAATAGGTATACATCACCTATTCTCGAAGTCACAATACATGGTACAAAACAACTACAACTTTATTATTACAACATCAGAAATCGTGAGTTTGAATACAAATATTATCTTCTAGATAATATCTATACTCAAATAAATCCTCATCACATTTATTGATACATTATTTTACAAAAATGGTGAGGACTACTAAACAATTCTTTCTAAAACCTTCATTCCATACCCGACCAGACTCGCTTATATTCTCGCCTCCCGAGAAGAAAAAATGGAACAAAAAAAGGAAAAGGGTGAGCTCAACTAGCCCAAAAAGAATATTATGACTAAGATAATATACAACAAATTATCGTTAGTCTTCAACAGGAAAAATCTAATAGTAATACAATAGACAACAAATTTTAAATCAATATTCGCAGTTAGAAATAATAATTCATTAGAAGAGTTAAGTAGAGAATGCAAACTACTATCTTCTATGTATGAATTTAAAAGTTCATCGCTCATCTTTTATCCCCGTAACATCAATCAATATACATCGGAATCAAATATTCATCTTTGCACTACGTGCCAAAGATATTCATCATTGGTCATGTTCATCTAAACACTGTTCATCATCTGCACTACTAGCCTACCAAAGATATTCTTCAGAAATCATTCATCTTTGCACCATGGTGCCAAAGATATTCAATAATATCATCATTTAAGACCGAGGATGATGAAAATATTTTTAAAGAAACGAATCCAAAGGAAACAAAATGACAAGGATTAAGGATTAAGGATTCGTACTTTTGTTTTATCCATGTTCAAAAAATACCTCAAAAATAATCATAGTGGTGTAAAATTCAAGAATGATCAAAACATGGATACAATCAAAGCTAGTATCCGTAATAGATATTTTGGACAAAAAGAAGAAATTTTATTTTCTTGAATAAAGCCAGATACGTGAATAAGGCCAGATACGTGAATAAGAACTCGACACCAAAAGATAGAAATTTCCCAAAAACATCTTCACGCTTCCGTTAATAGACTCGTGAATAAGAACTCGTGAATAAGAACTCGCTGAATAAGAACTCGTGAATAAGAACTCATGAATAAGTAACTCCCATATGAAAAATTCTAAATTTGATAAAAGTTTCAACTAATATTTCAAAGATAATGATATTGAAGAAATAATATCATTTGAGAATAAAATAACATCCCTTACCTCGAAAGATTAGAGACTTCTAAATTGGAATAATTTGGATATAGTCTTTCAAGGAACTTGCACCTGCCTAACAATACTCAAAGTATACTCAAAATACTCACAAGAATACGCCGATAATATAGAGAGAGAGAAAACTTCGATTTCGGTGTGATTTTCAATTCTAACCCAAGACCTATTTATAGGAAATCGCTAGAACACAAAAAGTTAAAATTTAATAAATTAATAATATAATTATATAAATTTTTACGCATGCCTAGAATCTGATTTCAGCCATCAAACACATGCCACATTCTAGAAAAGTAAGAAAAATGTTTTTCTAATTTTAAATATTTTAAACTTCCAAAATCAATTATTTTGAGCTTCTAACTTCAATAATTCATAATAAATAGCCCTTTCATCAGAAAATTTGAATCTCGCGATTTTTTATAGGAAATTCAATTCTCTACATCTTTGCAGAAGAAAGTTTTTCCAAATTCCAAATAAAAATTGACCGAAATCCACAAACCAAGCGATTTTACGCTATAATCAAATTTCATCAATAAATGGGGTCCACCGACATGTTTAACATGTTTTAAACATTTATTGCAATAAAATACTCTTCCTCCTCGTCAGATACTCATATATCCCACATTCGTTGTAAAATATCACCATTATTATATTATTAAAATATAATAATATATTTAAACGAATTATTTTATCGAGGAAAAGATAAAATTTCAATTTTCAACAATTGTCACATTAAAAATTTTCTCCATCTATATCCACATAAAATCAATATTTCCTCATCATATGAATCAATAATTAATTATTCACAAATAATATTATGTAATCACAATATCGACAACCGTGCAGGTTCCTGGAAAGCAGGGCTTTCCAATAAGAATTTCTCCTCATCTTGGCCGCAATTAGGTGACCAAACCTCTCCTTAGATGTAACTTTCTAGACATTGCCAATAATGTTATCTAATAATATTATTCGGATAATATGAATTATCGCTTCGATAATAATCGATAATTATCAAACAACAAAGAATATAAAATATCAACGCAACAATTATTAAATCAATAAAATCTTTGAGCGAAGAATTATCGTAACCATTATTGAGTAGTGCCTTCTTACGTAAGAATCAATAATTGGTGCAATAAAAAGTATCTTCTGTGTGTTTTACCCATAGAGGTATTTTAATAACGATGCATACTGTAACAGTTAATTTGTTATTTTTAACAACTTATATTTGTCGTTTTCTTCAGAATCGCTTTTACGTTTTAATGCGAATATTCAAACGATCTGAATATTCCGACCAACGAATATTCACCGACGACAATGAATATTTTATAACCACTTACTTATTTTGAAGTATTTGCGTATTTTGCCCTTAAGCTATCCACATTAATCAAATCAACCCTTACTATTTCAAAATAATAAATAGAGAAAATTAAATTTCATTAATAATAAGTTGGGGTCTTCACAGAAGGGTTGATTTGATTAATGTGGATAGTTAGGGTAAGATACGCAAATATTTCAAAATAAGCAAAGTGGTTATAAAATATTCATCATTTATTTCGGGGAATATTCGTTTTGGTCGTGGAATATTCAGTACTATCTGGGAATATTAAATGACGACGACGTAGCATATCATGTGTGGGCCCCATAACGGAAAGCGATTGGATGAAGAAAACGACAAATATAAGTTATTTCAAAATAACGGCGTAGTTGTTTATTATTTGTAATAATAAAGTTGTAGTTGTTTCTGTACCATGTATTGACAACTCAGAATAGGTGATGTATACCTATTTTGGGGGCGTCACACTTACTATTTCAAAATAATAAATAGAGAAAATTAAATTTCATTAATAATAAGTTGGGGTCTTACACTATACCTTATTTGATACCGGTTCTACCCATTCTTTTATTTCTCCTATTTGCGCTCAACGTTTAAATTTGACTCCGGAGAAATTAGACTTTGACTTATCTGTTGAAACTCCGTTGGGAGAAACCTTCATTACATCCACGGTTTATAAGTCTTGTTTGATTCAAATCGGTACCTGCACGTTACCTGTCGATCTTATTTCTTTGAAAATACTTGTATTTGATGTGATTCTAGGGATTGATTGGTTAACTACCCATCATGCAAAAATTGATTATTTTAGAAAGGTTGTTAGCTTTCATATTCCTAACCAACCTATAATGCGAATTCAAGCAACCAAACCATTAAAATCAGTCACTATCATCTCAAGCCATAAAGCTATTCGTTTATTGAAAAACGGATGTCAAGCTTTCTTATCTCATGTCACGGATCTAAACAAAAATATGTCAGTTTTGAATGATATTTTTATTGTTAATGAATTTCCTGACGTATTCCTTGAAGAACTTCCTGGCCTACCCCCAGAACGTGAAATTGAATTTTGTATCGACCTTGAATCCGGTACAAAACCCATTTCCAAAGCCCCATATCGAATGGCTCCTATTGAACTTCAGGAGTTAAAGACCCAACTGCAGAAATTGTTAGATATTGGCTTTATTCGTCCTAGTACTTCTCCATGGGGTGCTCTTGTTCTATTCGTGAAGAAAAAAGATGGGAGTATGCGACTTTGTATTGATTATCGGGAGTTGAATCATGTCACCATCAAAAATAGGTACCCATTGCCACGTATTGATGACCTGTTTGACTAGTTGCAAGGTGCCAATTTTTTTTCAAAGATTGATCTTCGTTCCGGATATCACCATTTTGAAGATTAGAACCGATGACATTCCAAAGACGGCTTTTCCGTAACTTCAGATGCGGGCATTATGAATTCCTAGTCATGTCTTTTGGATTGACTAATGCTCCCGCCGCCTTCATGGATATAATGAACCGAGTATTCAGGAATATTTGGATCACTTTGTGGTAAATCTTTATTGATGACATCCTTATTTATTCCAAAAGCCGTGAAGATCATGAGCTTGAACATACACTCGAGACTAATACTAGCATTCATAAAAGCTTCGTATCAAGTCATGGAATATAAACTTTATGCTGGGAGAAAAGTTCAAGAAATGCGAAGTTCACTAACAGCGAGGAAGATCCCTCGATATTATTCATATGGGCACACATGGTATATCAAGTCATGGAATATCCATAAATTGACCTTAATTAGGATTGAAAGACGCAAGATAATCTTTGCAAGCTTGAAGCATTATTCAAAGTGGGGAGAAACCGCCTTAAATCAGCCTTCTTGGATTTCTTCTTTGAAGTATGTAGCTTTCTTGGAAGAATCATTAGACATGGGTTATTGATCGGAGATTCGTGGAAGGATTTTCTAATCACTACTCCACTAACTCACAACTCCCCACTCGGAAAAATACAAAGTGATCATCTTAGGGTTGGAGTGAGGAATGTCATCCAAGATCGGAGAAGATATTTCATTTCAAGAACTCAAGAGGAGAGCATCCATGTTTCATTTCGAGAAAAGACTGCATCGACAATACCACTTATTTAAAAGTAGTTCGGTCTAGGGGATTTGTCATCTATGGGTGATGCTTCGGGCAAAAGGTTGATGAAATTAGGATGTGTTCTCATGCAACATGGGAAAGTCATAGCCTATTGGTATCTCCCACTATTTTCTTCAAACTATAACTCAAAGAATATGAGAGAAATTATCCTACTCATGATCTAGAATTGGGAGTCTATATATAAATTGTCTTCGCACATCGACTAAAAGATTTGGAGGCATTAGCACATCCAGAATCATCTAAGTTAATGAGAGAAAGTGGAGATCTTTACGCCTTGTGGTGAGATCATCAAAAAAGCCTCAAATATTTCTTCACTCAAAAGGAACTCAATCTTTGAGCGCTTAAGACTTAATAAAAACTTTGAGGATTTGTTACGACGTTGGCAAATATATATATCGAATCGTATTATTAAACATGCGAAGCATGTTTACATAATATATATGAAAGATTATGATCATACCATCCAATACCATCCTCGAAAAGCATTTCAAAAACGTGGTATTACTAAACTATTGGTCTTCAATAGATCTCCTTGATCGAGTAAAAGATCATCGCGATCGCACGAGAGAGCAGTGCAGATATTGTCAACTAAAATAAACAATCATATTAAAGGACCATTTTGTCGTATCATCATATTATCAATAAATCAAATGATTTGCAAAAGGATGGAGATAGAGATAAAGACTCTTTAAAAATTAGGACCCAAGTGATGATGGGCGAGGCTATATATATATATATATATATATATATATATATATACTTGTTAGGTTTTATGAAAATCAAAGACATTAGCGGTTTTTTTTTTTTTTAAAATTTGATAAAAATTGCAAAAAATAGCATATTTAGAATCTAAATAATTAATAATTAGATAAAATCGATTTTAAAATTTTTCACGATAGATAAAACCAATTACTCGGATCATCCTTTATGCATATTATTAATTAAACGAAGAATAAGAAATTATGAAATCATACCACTTGTAGAAACGAAGCTTCCTCAGTAACGAGTTCACCTCCTACTTTCTTCACTTGAATCATGATCTCCTTGAATCTAAAGTGTATGGTAGATTCCTTCCTTCGATTAATGTAAGCCGAATAAGAAAAAGGGTGTACTTCGAATCTAAGAATTGTAATAATATTAATAAGACTCCTCTTATTAATTTATATTTAATATTTCTAAAAATATTAAATAATAAATAATAAGCTATTTAATTTATTCTATCACCATAGATTAAATTAAATATACTTAATACATTATTACAATTATGCCATTAACTTCTTAAATAATTATTCTTCCATTTTTATTATGCCATTAACTTCTTAAATAATTATTCTTCCTTTTATGGTTCTCCATATTAAACCGGTTGTGAATAAATCAATTAGAACAAATTTAATCTCATTTAAATAAATAAATTAAACAAATAATTTATTTAAATAAATAATATTTATTCTACAATAGGATAAGCCTCCCTAGCGATCAACGACTTTCCAGATAATATAGATTTCAACATTAATCATAAAAGAACCTTTGAGTAAATAGTTACTGCAGACAATTCAATCCTTCCACCATACAATGTCCCAATTAAATATAAGACATGGAATTATCACAAGTCTTATTTTATTTAATTATATGTATTTCGATTCCTAAATGAACAACTCCCTTTATGAATGCAAATTAGAAACTACTTTCTAATTTCATTCCACCTCAACAAGGATTACGGGTTGTCATTTATCGAATCACATAGAGACATCTCTCCTTTTTACTAGAAGTGGTAGATTCTTTATTGATCATTCATTATCTTCATATATAACTTATTACACCCAAGCATACCCTTTGATATACTCTAAGAGTCTTAAGGAATAAGTCAAAGTGTAATTCATTATATATAAGATACTATGATGATCTCAAGTCTAAGGATCATTTCAGACTACTATCACTATAGGAATTCCTATTGATGTGTAAGTAAAACTCCATTAGGTATTCCTTAGCGAGTCACGTTCAAATGAACTTATTCTCTAATAAGCACCTACATACTTGCTTTAGTGTCTCCACACAAATGATCATGAGATCAATCATCCTCATCCAATGAGCAAGTTAACGATGTACCAATCTATCCCGGATTCACTAATCCCCAATTTAGTAATCCAATGATTGGGAACTATTTTAGTTTTAAGCTTTCTAAGAATTTAGATCTCATTAGAATGATCATCATCATTATTCTAAAAGCGTTGCTTAAAACTATGGGTTTATCACATATTATTAAAAACAAAGACCCATGTAGATAATAAATGCCTTTAATAAATAATTCTTTTATTAATAAATAAATAAGATTGATTACACAAGATATGCTTTATCATCATACATGATTGGCTTGTATGCATAATACTTTCGTAACAGGACTTTAATCGATAAAGTTAAAGTCGCTCAAGCTACTGACACGGAGTCGATGCATATGAGGAAGAAAGTACAAGAAGGTGCTATGCCGGAAACAAGAATCGATGAAGAAGGAATACTTTGAGTCAACTCCATACTTTGTGTTCCTAATGACCTTGAGTTAAAGTATAAAATCATGATGGAGGCGCACAACACACCATTTGCAATCCATCCCGGGAGTACTAAAATGTATCATGATCTTCGACATACATTTTGGTGGGGCAATATGAAGAGAGGGATAGCGCTATTTATCTCAAGGTGTCTAACGTGTCAACGAGTCAAGGTGGAGCATCAAGTACCAAAAGGTCCTTTGCAACCACTTGAAATTTTAGAATGGAAGTGGGAGACATTACCATGGATTTCAAGCATTGGTCTTCCCAAGGTTTCTCGTGGTATAGATCTGATTTGGGTCATTGTTGATAGATTAACCAAGTCCGCTTCACTTCTTACCAATACGAAACTTATACACTTGAACGCCTTGCTCAGTATGTACATAAACGAGATGTAAGATCGCATGGTATGCTAGTATCCATAGTTTCGATCGAGACCCAAGATTCACTTCACAATTTTGGGTTAGTTTGCAAAAAAGCTATGGGCACAGATTTACGATTTAGCTCAAAGATATCATCCTCGCGGACGGACAATCGAGAGAGGACTATTCAAACTCGGAAGATTTATTAAGACTTTGTGTTCTCGACTTCAAGGAAGTTGGGACAAGTTCTTACCATTGGTGGAGTTTTCCTACAACAACGATTATCAAGCAAGTATGGCATGGCTCCATTCAAGCGTTGTATGGAAGAAAGTGTCGATTCCAAAGTATGTTGGGATGAGGTGGGTGAAGCAACGTTGTTGGGACCGGAGTTGGTACGTATGACTACGGAAAAGATTCAAGCGATCCAACAACATATAAAGACCTCACAAGATCGACAAAAGAGTTATGCTGATCTTCATCGAAAGGACGTGGAATTCGATATAGGAGATCATGTGTTGTTACGTGTTGCTCCATGGAAAGGAGTTACTAGATTTGGAAAGAGAGGAAAGCTCAATCCTCGATTCATTGGCCCATTTTAATCCTCTTGGTCGAGTAGGAACTATGGCCTATAGACTCTTTTACTGCAAGTATGTCTCGTGTTCATAACGTTTTTCATATATTCATGTTACGTAAATATGTGAAAGACCGAACCATATTATTGAGTTAGAACCAGGACGAAATCTGGGAAGATTTAACGTATGAAGAGGTTCTGCTCAAATCTTGGATAAGAAGGAACATATTCTACGCTCCAAGGTTATACCTCAAGTCAAAGTGTTATGGAGGAACCACGATGTTGAGGAATTGACCTGGGAGTTAGAATCTGAAATGAAATCAAGGTATCCTTACCTCTTTGACATACCAGGTACGTACCCTAATTTTGAGGGCGAAATTTCTTAAGAAGGGGAGGTTGTAAGACCCCAGTTTTTATGAATAAAGATGATTTTTTTTTCTATAAATATCATTTTTGAATATTATGGAATGAATTTAATATAATATTATAATTGTGGGTAATATTTACAAATTTTGTAAAGTATGCAAGTTGTCATATTATATTCGATTGGTGGGGAAATATTCTTTTTGTCGGGGAATATCCAGATGACGACTAAGACAACGATCATTAGTGGACCCTATTAATGTAATTATTATCGGATTGAGAAAGCATAAAAATATTTTATTGAAAATAACGACGGAAGTTTTACCATTAATCTTGTTGAACTACTCGGTGGTAAAAAAATAAGATGTACGCGTGGTTGCATAGTAGCACACGGTATTGATTATTGATACTTATGTGAGAAGTCATCTCAGTTTTGTTTTATTACTTATATATATATATAAGAATATATATATATATATATATATATATATATATATATAAGGTATGTATTTATATATATATATATAAGTAAAGTTGTCAAAGTTGTCAATTTGGGTGGGGGGAAGGAAGATTTGGTTTATACGGGGAGGGAGTACAATTATTATCATTATATATATAATTTGTCACATGTTTTGAGGATGGTGGGGGGAGGTTCACGACAAATCAAAGAAAATAAGGGGAAGGATTGCTTGGAAAAGATGGAGTTACATTATTATTATTATATTTATATATATGTAATTTAGTTGACAACTTGGTAAGGCTGATCACGGGAGTGTATCCCGTGAAAAATTTTACACATGCTATATATATATTTAATATATATAATATATTTTATTTAAAAGATTTTTCTTTAAATATGGATCGTCCGATTAAAAGTAATTCAATCTGGACCGTTCATGAATTAGTTACTATGCAGTCCATTCTTCTATAAATAGAAGTTCATTCCTTCATTATTTTTCTTGAATTCAATTGAACTCTGTAGAGAGAAATTATAGAGAAAAAGAAGAAGAGTTTTCTGTTACTTCACTACTCTGATATCAAGTTTATTTTACGGTAAGGGGTATTATTTCTTTTTTATTTATGAAGAGAACTTCTGTTATTCCATTCTTTATTATTTTGTTGGAATAACCTGTATACGTGGTCTACCCTATACTTGGTAATTTCTGTTGTTATTTCAATCTTTATTATTCGTTGGAACATCCATTCATGCATTTTACGCAGGACTGGTTAAAATCTTTATTATTATGTTGGAACATCCTGCTCCATGCGTTTCACATGGGACTGGTTAAATCTTTTATTATTTCTTGGCTGAATATCCGTCATGCATGCGTTTTCTTACCGAACCCGATTCTCGTTATTTATTATTCTGTTGGAATAATTTGTACATGCGAAATACCGCATGCATGGTGATTTATTTGTTATTCCATTCTTTATTATCTTCGTTGGAATATCTCGGCTTGGCAAGGACATACCGATCCGGTTCCGTTATTTATTATTCGGTTGGAATAACTTCGCCTATGTGAAGTACCGCATGCACGGTGATTTCTTTTGTTATTCCATTCTTTATTATACTCGGTTGGTTAAAGTTTTGACTTCTATACTCCATAAAATTAGTGGAATATCCTTGATATTTAAGCGCTTCATCCGAAGATCTTTCATGAAAATATTCTTCCGAGCATTTTTGAATTTTACTCTACAAAGCAAAGATCATGTTGACAATTTGGACGTTATTAGTTCTCGAATAAATTAATTCGTGAACTTGTTTTATTGAATTCTTATATCATTGTCATCATCCTCATGTTTATATTTTTTGAAAGTCATCTGTGGGTCTGTGTAGTGCATAGATGGACTTGGTATGATTATGACTGAGGATTATTGATTGTAATCATGGACCGTAATATTACAAATGATGTGATAAAAGTCCTCATTGGGCAGTAGTGCATTGATGGAAATATGGTTGTTGGCATGATCATGACCATTGATGAATACACGAATATCCTCGCGCCTGTAGTATGGATAATTTGTGGTCGTGATATTAAAGAATATCCTTGGCCAGTAGTGCAGGGGTGATTCGATGATGTGGATTATTTATTGTCGAGTCTCAAATGATAAAAGTGATGAAAAACTTTTAAATCATAAAAGATGGTAGATTTTATTCTCTACTTGACTCTTTTAATGGATTGATCCTTGATTAAATTGTAGTTAAACTTGATGTTTGTTATATTGTATCGGTTTAACCTTTGACTTTAATTTAAAGGCTAATGATAATTTATTCTACATTATCTTAATCGTTATTTCTTCTTGGGCTAATTGAGCTTATGTAAGACCGAAATTTATGAAATAAAAGTATTCAATTTTCTCTTCATTAAATGGTTAAATTGATAAAAGTTAAAGTTAAGGGTGATATGTAAAATTTTTTTCAAAATACGCAAGTATATAAAGTATTCATTATTGTCGGGGAATATTTGTTTGGTCGTGGAATATTCTTTCGCGGGGGAATATTAAATGCGGGCAGGCGCCTATTTGTGGGCCCCATACTTGAGAATAAGCGCCGGATGAGGAAAACGACAAAATTAAGTTTTATAAATAACGGCGTAATCGTTCTCAATTAACAATTTGTTGGAATACCCGGTTGGTAAAATAAAGTAATACGTTATTGTTGTTGCGATGGTAGCACCGCGGTATTACAGTATTTTTGAATTATTGATTCTACACGTGAAGGCCTTACTCAATAATTGTTAAAGTAATTCTTTGTTCAATATTTTATTTTATTGATTCAATAATTCTTTGCGTTGATATTTTATATTATTGTTGTTTGATAATTATCACCGCATGATATTTCTCATTATCGGATCAATAATTCATATTATTTGAATAATATTATTAGATAGCACTATTGGCAATGTCTAGAAAGTTCATGTCTAAGGAGAGGTTTGGTCACAATGCGCTTGTTAGTAAGGAGAAATTCTTATTAGAAGCCCTCTTTCACGAGGAAGCGCGCAGTTGTCATTATTGTGATTGTGATTAATATTATTTGTGAATAATTAGTTATTGATTTATATGATAAGAAAATATTTATTTGATGTGGATATAAATGATGGATTTATTTATGTATTTATAAGTGAAGGAATTAATGATGAGGTGTTTTATCGATTATTTGTCGAAATGGAGAACAAAATATGGGATTTTCGGAAAAATTAGTTTATTACTTGATTTTGTAAAATCCATAACTCTTTAATGTATAATGAGTTAAGAGATGAGCCATATATCAAAAGAAAGCCCTAGAAGTAAGCTAACTGTAGAAATTTGAATCACCTAAAAATTCTTTGTAGATATTTCGTGGTGAAATTTTGAATGAAATCTGGTCCAAGGACTTGATAGTCCGAAAAAATCGATGTTCTTCAGCTATATTGCGTGAGTTATAAATTTTGATCCGACCGTTGGATCGTTGTAATTTTTGGATATGTTATACATATATAAGTTGAGTATATGTCCACAAATTTTGAACCGTTAAAATGAACGTATGATTTGTTATGAATTTTAAAGAGGTAACTGATTCGGAAATTAGGTTTTGGTGGAAAATTCTAGAATTGAGTGGGCCCCACTCTTGGTTGTTGGGGAAGATGGCTGATTTTTGGTGGGTGGAATAGTAGTAGTAAAGCCATCGGTGGCGGTCAAGTCTGCTTGGCGGGCTAACATTTTCCTATAAATAGAGGCTAAGTTAGAATTGAAAATCACACGTAAACAAAGTTTTCTCTCTTTCTCTCTCTAGATTATTGAGTGTAATTTGTGAGTATTTAGATACTTGGTGAGTTGATATTCATCGATTGCAAGTTTCTTCAGTACGTCATATCAGATATCCTGTCGGAAGTCTTGCTTTCTTTTGAGGTAAGGGATAGTAAGGGATTATAAGGGATGTTATTTTCTTCTCAAATGATATTATTTCTTCAATATCATTATCTTTGAAATATTAGTTGGAACTTTTATCAAATTTGGAACTTTTTCATATCGGGTTACTATTCATGAGTTCTTATTCACGAGTTACTATTATTCAGTTACTATTAAAATCTTACTTAAATGAAGCGTGAAGATGTTTTTGTGGAATTTCTATCTTTTTAAGTCGGGGTTACTTATTCACGTATCGGCACTATTCATGTATATGACACTATTCATGTATATAATACTATTTAATATATGACATTATTTCGTTATACGGTCTTATGTACGAATCTGGTCTTATTCACGAGTTACTTATTCATGAGTTACTATTCACGAGTTACTATTCATGAGTTACTATTTCTGAAGTTACTATTCATGGGTTACTATTCATGAGTTACTATTCATGAAGTTACTATTAATGGAGTTCTTATTCACGATTCTTATTCAATGACAAAATTGGTTTCTTTTCTAACTAAATTATCGTTGATTTATGAATCTTACTCTTGAAATTAAAACCATGTTTTGATTATATTATTTTATATAACATTCTTATAACCTAATGATGATATTTCTCTTTGACTTGAGTGTAAAGATGGGTAGATTATTGGTATGATCGTGACCATAGGTTCTCTTTGGCGATGAGTGCAAAAGTTGAATTGTTGGTAGTATGATCATGACCATTGAATTTACAATTGAAATATTTTAGCTTAAGTGCAAAGGTGAATTGATCAACATGGTTATAATTATTGTTATATAACTTACGAAATGATTATGTATTTCTTTGATATATGAATATCTTTGGAGTCGTTGTGCAAAGATGACTTGTTGTTGAATATCTTTTGGCTTTGTAGTGCAAAGATGAATTATTGATGAATATCTTTTGCTCGTAATGCAAAGATGATTTTTGTTGTTGAATATCTTTTGCTTTGTAGTGCAAAAGATGAATTATTGATGAATATCTTTGGCTTGTAATGCAAAGATGTCCCGTTGTTGAATATCTTTAGCTTTGTAGTCAAAGATGAATTATTGATGAATATCTTTGGCTTGTAATCTGAAGATGACCCGTTGTTGAATATCTTTGCCTTTGTAGTGTAAAGATGAGCTGTTGATGAATATCTTTGGCCGTGGTGCAAAGATGAATTTATTAGTATGATTATGAGCGAGGGCTGTGATTTGGTATAACCATGATCTTTGATGTTTGAGGTAAAGGCATGTGATGAAAATTATCTTAAATCTCCCGGATGAGAAGAGGAATTTAGAATCACAATTATGATTATGAGTTATTCATATGATTG
Source organism: Panax quinquefolius (assembly GCA_020205615.1). Taxonomy (NCBI): domain Eukaryota; kingdom Viridiplantae; phylum Streptophyta; class Magnoliopsida; order Apiales; family Araliaceae; genus Panax; species Panax quinquefolius. The sequence continues at coordinate 158,119,094 of CM035152.1, forward strand.
TGGAAAGGAACTGTTGATTGATGTTCTGAGGATAAAATATTGTTGGTGGACTTTTAACGTGGAGAAGATAATAGACTTTATAGTCTATTTGACTCTTTAATGGATTGCTTCGTTCGCATTTGAACTATGGTTGAAAAGTTTATCATCTACCATATGTTCTAAATCTACGATTTATTCTTGATGAAGACTATTGATAATTTATTTATCTTTAGTCATAATATTCTTTCTTGAGCTAGTTGTGCTCACCCTTTTGTTTCACAATTCCTTCCGGGTAATAAAAGTGTAATTTTGGGTCGGCGGGGGATAGCGAGGAATAGAGTGGTGGTCTATAGATGTTGAGGGTGAGGTGAATTTAACTTGGAAGGGTGTTTTGTCACTATCATACAAGATGTCTAATGACATACAAACTCGTGTTATCATAAAACATGGTTGTGCTCATCCACTTGCTGAGTATATTTACAAGCCTTTTCTTATATAATCTTGGTGTTTGTTTGGAGTATAATACCCAATTAGAGGCGATGGAGATAATGATATGTCGAGAAGACTCACCATTGGGAAGAATACGATAGTAATCTTCTTGTTTTTCTTTAGGGTCTATTGGAATTGACCAAAGGATAATTACTGTGGCCATATGATATCTACCATAACCTAAAAGCATGGCCTCCCATATACGAAGGTTTCTTGAGCACTTCCCAAAGATTCTAATTTCTAAAAGCAGGTTTTTGACTATACCTTTATGTAAGGTGTCATTGTGACGTCTTCTGGGTTGGTATATATTTGTATCAAACTCACTGGCATATGTGTTGTTGTATTTTACCACGCACAATTGTTGTAATAAAGTTGTAGTTGTTTTTTGCATTACCATGTATTTGGCGACTCGGAATGGGTTGGATGAAATGGACCTATTTTTAGAATTCGTTACATTTGTATGTCAGACTATAAGTAAAAGAGCCCCGAGCCTCTACATTTGGTGACTTCACATTGATGGGGGATGCAAGAAGCGGACTCTCAAGTAGGGGGCCTTGGATTCTGTGGTGGCAAGCTGATAGGTATCAATGTGAGTCTTGACACAAGTTGGTGTCGGAGTTACATTTGGTATCAGAGCTTAGGGATATGATCTCTGGCGGAGATCGGGGAATAGAACTAGGAGGGGAGAGATGTGTAAATCCTTCGCTAGTGTGTCCTACCTAAGCTTATTTGTTGGTCAGTCATAATATCGGGATATTAGGTGATATGTTAATTTGTTAAATTAACCCTTGTTTTGAAGTTGTATTCTAGAATGATATCTGAAATACAGGAGATGAGCAATGGAGAAATCATGATGATAATGAAAAAAGATGAAATCTGGAAATGAAAGCAAAGGTATTCTCGACTCTTTGAAATACCGAATGCGTAAATTTGAGACGAAATTTCATAAGGAGAGATTGTAAGACCGAATTTTATGAAATAAAAGTATTCAATTTTTTCTCTTCGGTAAATGGTTAAATTGATAAAAGTTAAAGTAAGGGTGATATATGAATTTTTCAAAATACGCAAGGGGTATAAAGTATTCATTATTGTCGGGGAATATTTGTTTGGTGCGTGGAATATTCTTTACGTAAAGAATATTAAATACAATGGTAGCCTATTGTGGGCCCCATAGCGAGAATAAGCGTCGGATGAGGAAAGCGACAAAATTAAGTTTTTATAAATAACGGCGTAATAATTCTGAATTAACCTTTGTTGGAATACGGTTGGTAAAATAAAAATGTCTGGCGTTGTTTAAGATGCGTTAGCACGGTATTACCGGTATTTTTGAATTATTGATTCTTACGTGAAAAGGCACTACTCAATAATTGTTAAAGTAATTCTTTATTCAATATTTTATTTTATTGATTCAATAATTTTTCGTTGTTGATATTTTATATTATTGTTGTTTCAATAATTATCCTTTGCCTGATATTTCTCATTATCGGATCGATAATTCATATTATTTGAATAATATTATTAGATAGCACTATTGGCAATGTCTAGAAAGTTACATCTAAGGAGAGGTTTGGTCACCTAATTGCTTGTATTTAGTAAGGAGAAATTCTTATTGGAAAGCCCCCTTTCACAGGAGCTGCTGGTTGTCATTATTGTGATTACTGTAATATTATTTGTGAATAATTAGTTATTGATTTATATGATAAGAAAATATTTATTTGATGTGGATATAAATGATGGATTTATTTATGTATTTATAAGTGAAGGAATTAATGATGAGGTGTTTTATCGATTATTTGTGAAATGGAGAACAAAATATGGGATTTTCGGGTTTATTACTTGATTTTGTAAAATCCATAACTCTTTAATGTATAATGAGTTAAGAGATGAGCCATATATCAAAAGAAAGCCCTAGAAGTAAGCTAACTGTAGAAATTTGAATCACCCAAAAATTCTTTGTAGATATTTCGTGGTGAAATTTTGAATGAAAGCGTCCAGAAGGATTTGATAGTCCGAAAATCGGTGTTCTTGACTATATTGCGTGAGTTATAAATTTTGATCCCACCGTTGGATCGTTGTAATTTTGGATATGTTATACATATATAAGTTGAGTATATGTCCACAAATTTTGAACCGTTAAAATGAACGTATGTGATTTGTTATGAATTTTAAGAGGTAAGCGATTAGGAAATTAGGTTTTGGTGGAAAATTCTAGAAATTGAGTGGGCCCCACTCTTGGTTGTTGGGGAAGATGGCTGATTTTTGGTGGGTGGAATAGTAGCGAGTAAAGCCATCCGGTGCTTGGTCAATCCTTGGGCGGGCTAACATTTTCCTATAAATAGAAATTTAAGTTAGAATTGAAAATCACACGAAACAAAGTTTTCTCTCTTTCTCTCTCTAGATTATTGAGTGTAATTTGTGAGTATTTAGATACTTGGTGAGTTGATATTCATCGATACTGCAAGTTTCCTTGACGTCATATCAGATATCTGTCGAAGTCTTTGCTCTTTTGAGGTGAGGATAGTAAGGGATTATAAGGGATGTTATTTTCTTCTCAAATGATATTATTTCTTCAATATCATTATCTTTGAAATATTGGTTGGAACTTTTTATCAAATTTGGAACTTTTCATGTCGGGGTTCTTATTCATGATTCTTATTCACGAGTTACTTATTCACGATTCTTATTCACGAAGTCTATTATTAAAGCGTGAAGATGTTTTTTGTGGAATTCTATCTTTTTGAGTGGGAGTTCTTATTCACGTATACGGCACTATTCATGTATATGACACTATTCATGTATATAATCTTATTTACGTATATGACATTATTTACGTATACGGTACTATGTCTGAATCACAGTATCTATTCACGATTCTTATTCATGAGAGTTACTATTCACGAGTTACTATTCACGAGTTCTTATTCATGAGTTACTATTTACGAAGTTATTATTCATGGGTTATTATTCATGAGTTCTTATTCATGAAGTTACTATTCATGGGTTCTTATTCGATTCTTATTAAATGACAAAATTGGTTTCTTTTACAACTAAATTATCGTTGATTTATGAATCTTACTCTTGAAATTAAAACCATGTTTTGATTATATTATTTTTATATAACATTCTTATAACCCTAATGATGATATTTCTCTTTGACTTGAGTGTAAAGATGGGTAGATTATTGGTATGATCGTGACCATAGGTTCTCTTTTGGCCGATGGTGCAAAAGTTGAATTGTTGTTGGTATGATCATGACCATTGAATTTACAATTGAATATTTTTTAGCTTAAGTGCAAAGGTGAATTGATCAACGTGGTTATAATTATTGTTATATAACTTACGAAATGATTATGTATTTCTTTGATATATGAATATCTTTTGGGTCGTTGCTGCGAAGATGACTTGTTGTTGAATATCTTTGCTTTGTAGTGCAAAGATGAATTATTGATGAATATCTTTTGCTTTCGTAATGCAAAGATGACTGTTATTGAATATCTTTAGCTTTGTAGTGCAAAGATGAATTATTGATGAATATCTTTGGCTTGTAATGCAAAGATGTCCCGTTGTTGAATATCTTTGCTTTGTAGTGCAAAGATGAATTATTGATGAATATCTTTGGCTTGTAATGCAAAAGATGACCCGTTGTTGAATATCTTTAGCTTTGTAGTGTAAAGATGAGCTGTTGATGAATATCTTTGGCGAAGTGGTGCGAAGATGGAATATGATTATGAGCAGGGCGTGATTTGGTATAACCATGATCTTTGATGTTTTGAGTAAAGGCGGTGATGAAAATTATCTTAGATTCCGGATGAGAAGAGATTTAGAATCACAATTATGATTATGAGTTATTAATATGATTCTGAAGATAATTAGATTTTATACTATGACTCTTTAATGGATTGCTGGCGTTCCATTTAAACTATGGTTGAGTTTTATATCTCACAACTATATTTAGTCTATTTTATTATTCTCAGGATGTACTATTGATAAAATCTCGATTTCTTTATGAAAAGTTTTATCGATAATTCTTGATGGAAGATAATTTCTAATCTTGAAGTCATAATATTAGTTGCTCACCCTTTTTGTTCCTGATTCCTTTCGGAGTAATAAAAGTGTATAATGGGTCGGCGAGGGGATAGCGAGGAATAAGTAAGTAGTCTATAGATGTTGAGGTGAGGTGAATTTAACTTGGAAGGTGTTTTGTCACTATCATACAAGATGTCTAATGACATACAAAGCTTCGTGTTATCGTAAAACGTGGTTGTGCTCATCATCTACTTTGAGAGTATATTTACAAGCACTTACTTATATAATCTTGGTGTTTGTTTGGAGTATAATACTTATAAACTGGATATATATAACTGATGGAGGCAGTTAAATGATATGTCGAGAAGACTCACCATTGGGGAAGAATACGATAGTAATCTTCTTGTTTTTCTTTAGAATTAATTGATTAGATTGCCACCAATGATAATTAACGTAGCGGCAAGCCTCGATAGTATCTTGTTTTCCTTGAGCACTTCAAGATTCTAATTTCTAAGCGGTTTTGACTATACCTTTTAATGTGGCCTCCCGTGTGACGAAGGTTTCATGAGCACTTCCCAAAGATATCAATTTCAAAGCGCATATTTTTTATTTATACCTTTATGTAAGGTGTCATTGTGAATCTTTCTGGTTGGTATATATTTTGTTTTTTCATGTACCATGTATGTTGTTGTATTTTGGGAATGGGTTGTAATAAAGTTGGACCTGTTTTCACGTACCATGTATTTGGCGGACTCGAGAATGGGTTGGATGGAATGGATGTAGTCCTCCAATACATTAAATAGTGTGACAATAAATGTAATGATGACTTATTACGAGAGTGGATATTATGCAGAAGGCGATTATTTGTATTAAAACTCATAGCTCTCTCGTTGTATTTTAAAGATTGTATTTGTATTTTGTACCATGTATTTGGCGACTCAAAATAGGTGATGTATACCTATTTTGGGGGCGTCACAACATTTTAAACTTCGATAAATTACTCGAACCTCCTCAAATTATAATTTTCTATTGATACTCGGATCATATTCGCTAGAAAAGTCCAAACTGCCCGGGCTCGATTCGGAATCGTGCTCGACTCGGTAGCTAAATGAGCCTCAATCAAACCTTATTTTATACTCGATAAATTTTGTAAACAAATCTGAAAGCAACTCAATACTCGGATCGACTCGGTTCGCTTTTACACCTTAGTGATGTAGTAGAAAGACGGGGTTTCAAAGTGCATCAGATGATCGTCATTCTCCTATCTCGAGGAGAAATAGGAGTAGGAGTGCAAGTCCACGAACTAGAAAATCACTTCGAGATTATTCATATTCGCCAAAACATCGTCGGGAAAGTCCAATACATAAGACTAAGAAATCATCTCGTGCTAATTCTAAATCTCCAGGGAATCACAAGGGAAATAGATCGTCTCCAAGAAGTGATGATGAGAATAAAGCAAAAAATAAAAGGCGTTCCAGGTCAAAATATATGGAGGCGGTCCAGATCAACATCTGCAGAGGCTGAGCGCCACAAAGGAACTAGGGTGTCCCCAAGGCGGTCTGATGAGCGTAAAAATGATTGGATCAATTCAGTTTTTGTGCAGATCTAAGGATGTAAATCTGCTGAATTGATCAGTTGAAGATATTAGTAAATTTTACAACATATATTAGGAAGAATTTATTTGCATGATGTATTGATTGGGCATAGCAGATGATATTTGGTAAGCAACAAGCTAATTGATGTGCGTTCAAGAGTTTTTAACTGTCTAATATTTTCTTTCTATCCATGGATTTATGTTCATTTGTTGAATTCAGAATGGATTTGACTTGCCAATTCAATTGTAATTATGTTGTTGAGTAGTCCTGTCTTTTCTATATATACACGCTCTGTTTCTTTGGTAGGATCATTCGTCGTTTTCAATATATATATATATATATATATATATATATATATGGAGGGTAATTAAGTATTTAGCCAGCTCAAGTAACGGAGTTAAGACGGAAAGTATTTATTCACTTCAACTTATAAAATTAAGAGTTTAAATATAACTTTAGTGACTACAGATGATTAAATGAGAAAGCGCCCAAATCCCATGTGGTTTTCCGAACTTTACCCTAAAATTTAATATTTTATCAAAAAGTTGAAATGAGAGTGTTTGATTATTCTCTTGCCAGCGCCGAACTGAACTGTCAATCCAATCTTTATTCCCTCAATCCCGCACCCCACAACACAAAACCCAAATTTTAAACAAACAAACAAACAAACTTACAGGGGAAACCCAGAAGATCTTCAATGGCGGAAGCAAAACCAGACCCATCATCAATACCAGGTACATTCTTTTTCATTTCTTCAATCTTATACCTCGTTTTTTGTTTTTGTTTTTGTTTTTAATAAAAAATATTCTCATACCCATTTCGCTTATTTACATTAATTGGACAGATCAAAGGGTAAACTGTCATAATTCAGATGTATAGATCCATACTTTCTTAATTCATTTTAGAAACCAACCCTATTTGTGTAATTCATTTATTTAATTTACTCTCCAGAATCATTTCATTGTAAAATAAATATGTGACTAACATTTATGAAAAGTAACATATAGAGAGAATTGGAAAAAAATGAGATGTTGAAGAAAAGGAATTGGGTTTCAAAAATACTATATGGGAAATGTATAGTTATAGTTGTGTTTGATATTTGTTGATGGTGGAGCAGATAAAGATGTAAAAGCACCCAATGTCTTTGGGAGAGCTAAGGAAGAGATTGAGGCAATATTCCATACCCAAAAACAACTGAATCACCATCACAAGGAAACTCATGGATTGCGAACTGATATTGATGAAAACACCCCAATTGATGATGTCAAGGGTCCAAATGTTTTTGAAAGAGCAAAGGAGGAAATTGAGGCTGTTGTTCGGACAATTCATCCAAAGAAAGAACCCAAAATTCATGGCTCTCCCTCAAATGGTGAAAGAAGGTTTGGAAACTTGTTTGTTCAAGTTTAAAATTGAGTTAGCATTAAATTCTTGAGGGTTTTAAATTGATTTCTGATATTCCCTGGTAATGTAATTGCAGTGATGCTGCTATGGTAGCAGAGTCAAAACATGAGACAACAAATTCTTATCTAAGTATATTTCTCATATCCCTATTTATGTTATATTCATTTAGACTTTGGAGAACACCAATTTGTTGGGGAACATAGGAGTCCAGGACTCCAACACCCCCTGATGACCCCAACAACCCAACTTGACTCAAAAGCTTCTTGGGTTCATATTTGTAAATTAAACCTTCAACTGCAACTTGAATGCGGATGTTGGATTATGTCAACCCACATGTTACCTTACACTGAATATTGAAGAAGAAGTCCGTAAGAGTAAACAAATCCAATAATGTGAATTATATGACTAGGATTATCCTTATCCTTATCCATAGAATTATATGACTAGGATTATATGACATCAGGATCTGGTTTATATGGAACTAAAAGCCAACATAAGAGGGAACATAGTCTTGTACTTCTCTGCACTGTTAAACGATTTTCATTGTGAATTACCTTCCATGATCTTCTGTAGTAAGTTTGTTATTTTTATATGTATGCTTGAAGGGTTTAAATCATAGTTGAACTAAGTTAAGCTGTATAGCTGCAGAGAAGGATGACGTAAAGGCAACTAATCTAAATGAAAGAGGGAAGGAACAGATAGAAAGCATGCACAAAGAGAAGTCACCACCACGGCATCATAAAGAAACTCATGGGATGAGTGATGACATTGACGTGAACATCCCAATCAGTGAATTTAAAAGTCCTAATGTGTTTGAACGAGCAAAGGAAGAATTCGAGGCCCTTGTTCAAACAATTCACCCTAAGAAAGAATCTGACAGTGCTGTTTTGTCACCAAAGAAGGAAGCTGGATTTCGCGGCTGTCTTGGACCTCTTGGTAGAGGGTTAGAAAAAGTATGCTCCCCTCGAGGCCATAAGAGAGATTGAAGGTAAATTGATTCAGAGTTTAGACTGTTATTGCTTGTTCTGTGTATGAAATTGGAAGATGAAATTCAGTGTGATTATTGACTTCCCTGATAAGAACACTTGTAATTCCTTGTTGAAGGGTAGGAATCCTTGGTTTCTTCTTTCCTTCACAAATGTCTAAGTTCTGTCGACACTGCATATATGGTCGGAAGATTTCTACTCTTTTGGTTGATTATGTAACGATCCATATATAATATATTATATTGAAAAATTTAAATGGTATGAATGTGTGTTTATCTGACTTTATTTTCAAAGTATTCTACTTGATTTGTTAGTTTATCTTGACAATATATGAGCCTATAAATATTCCAACTTACTACGCAAAGAGTTGAACATAAGATTCCTGCAGTATAGTAACTGAGGAATAATGTTTTCTTAACAAGTCTAGATCTCAAGTGACCGTTTGATCCAGGTTTGTGTCTTAGAACACTTGCATAGAATTCTACTTTTTCTTTAAGCTAGGCTTTAAAAATTAAACCACATCGTCTTTGTTCAAATGTTTTAGTATGTTTAACTACATTGAAATGAGAGTTTTTTTTTATTCGTATTAACAGCTAATCAAGTCTTTAGGTGTATGTGTATGTGTTTGTGTTATGCTTTCTTTAGTTTAATGATTTAAGGAAATATATTTTTTGACAATATTTTCAACGAAAATGATTTGTGTTATATTTTGCAAATGATTAGCAAACAACTCGATTTTGATTCTGATCGGGAATATAGTTAAGACGGGGAATTATTGAATGTTATTGATGGAGATGAGGAGAAAATGTTATTTGTTTCTCATGTCCAATACCCATATGTACTAAATAAATTATTATTTATATTATTATATACATATTACATAATTAAAATATGTCCTTGTGTGTGTATATATATATATTATTTGAATTTTTTTTAACTTGTGCTAAAATATGATTAATTTTTATGTATATATTATTGTAAATAAAATTAAAATTATTTTTTATTTAAAAAATTAACAAAATATTAATAGTGATAAAAATTCTTGGTGAAAGTTTAAATTTCCCGTAGAGAATGAAAAGGTAGGGAAGATTTTTACAAGAACGCCGCCGCCCCATTTCATCCCCAAAACTGATCCATTAATAATGAAGACCGTTGAATCAAGAAAATGAATATAACATAAGAATCGATAATATATTTTGTGAAAGCCAATATTTATGTTATTATATTATAATCTTACTACACCGCAAACAAAACTCTCTCTCTCTCACAGATTTTTCAATTTTCAAATATTTATCACACTTCCAACTTGAGTCGTCACCCATGTCTTCGTTTTTTCTCTCTCTGGAAAACTTCCACTTTCTCTCTCCTTTGACTTCATCTCCCTCCTCTTCCTTCCATTCCTATCCATCTCCTCCTTTCTTCTCTCTATTTCCACGGCCATTTTCTCTCCAACTAACCTCTCGATTTTCCCTCCAAATTTCTCCCCTTAATCTCTGTCCTACCATTACCATGGCAGTACTCCATCTCACTGATTTCACTTGAACTGTCAGTTTCTCTATATCTATCTCTCTAATATATATATATATATATATATATATATATTTATATTTATAGATATAGATATACATACATAAATAGTTTATAATATGGATAGTCGGACGGTTTTCTCTGATTCGAATGATATGAGCGGGAATAGCAGCGGCATATGCTGTGTCGGCAGCAACAACGAATTACTGCCGCCGGAACTTTTGGCTCCTGATTTTGCTGCTATGAAGAGACTCTCGGAAAACTTGGAATCAGTATTCGTTTCCTCGTCGCCGGACTTCGATTTCTACGCCGACGCTAAGATCGTGACCGCCGCCGGCCGCGAATTGCCAGTTCACCGGTGCATTTTATCGGCGAGAAGTCCGTTTTTCAAGAACGCGTTCTGCAGTAATAGAGAGAGAGGGGAGAAGTTGGAATTGAAGAAATTGGCGAAAGATTATGAAGTGAGCTTCGAGGCTTTGGTGATTGTACTGGCATACGTTTATAGTGGTAAACTGAGACCGTTTCCTATAGGTGTTTGTGTTTGTGTCGATGAGGATTGTACTCACGTCGCTTGTCGGCCGGCGGTGGGTTTTGTTATGGAGGTTTTATATGCTTCTTTCACTTTTCAGATCTCTGAATTAGTTGCTCTGTGTCAGGTAATGAAACTCTCTCAATTAGCTGATATTTTTCTAGTCTATTCGTGTATCTTTGCTTAATTTGTCTGATGGAGATAAATAATGGACCTAACTTTCAATTAATTTCTGGAAATTCTTGACACATCACTGCAACTCAGTTGATGTTATTACACAATAAGCTCCACAATTCATTAAGCATATGACAAGTTTATTTCATTCTCTTAGCATATTTTTGCTTCTGAAAGAAAAAAACTGTATTGTTTTTTTTTTCTGTATAAAGTACATGAAGTATTTTGAAATGGTGACCTGTATTCTAATATCTAAGTAAGATGAAGTATGCCGGAGCAGATTAAAAGGGTTAGATTATTATGTTTACTTGTGCAATTGTGAAAATGTTACCCTTTTGGCATTCTATCCAAATGAACCTAAAATTGACTTTGTTTTTGCTTTAGTTACCCTTTTGACAAAAGCTTAGAACACTTGTGCATACCTTTATATTTGATTTAGTTATGGCACACAGAGAGATCGTTTGCTATCTATTTACCACATTGCAAATAGTTCTTTCCTGAAAATTGTCACCTCTTCATTAATTACAGAGGCACCTACTAAACATTCTTGACAAGGCTGCAGCGGATGACATTTTGGTGGTTTTATCTGTGGCAAATATGTGCGGAAATGTATGTGAGATATTGCTTGCAAGGTGTATTGAGATTGTTGTTAACTCAGATGTTGATACAGTAACACTTGATAAAGTCTTGCCTGAACATATAGGAAAACAAATTATGGATGCACGTTTGGAACTTGGCTTGATTGAACCTGAAAGCAATAACTATCCTGGCAAACATGTGAAAAGAATACATAGGGCTCTGGATTCTGATGATGTAGAGTTAGTCAGGATGCTTCTGAAGGAGGGGAATACCAGTCTTGATGATGCATGTGCACTCCATTATGCTGTGGCGTATTGCAATGCAAAGACAACGACAGATCTTCTTGATCTTGCACTTGCTGATGTAAACCACACAAATTCAAGGGGTTACACTGTTCTCCATGTTGCGGCAACACGGAAAGAACCTAAAATTATAGTATCTCTTCTCACAAAAGGAGCTCGACCTTCTGATCTAACTTCAGATGGCAGAAAAGCCCTTCAGATCTCTAAGAGGCTCACTAGGGCTGCAGATTACCATAAGTCTACCGAGAAAGGAAAAGCTACTCCCAAGGATCGGCTGTGCATAGAGATTTTGGAGCAAGCTGAGAGTATAGATCCATTATTAGGAGAAGCTTCTGTTTCTCTTGCTATAGCAGGCGATGATCTGAGGATGAAGTTGCTGTACCTCGAAAATAGAGGTGAGATATTCCATTTTTCCAAAATTTGTCTTCTTTATGCAGTTATGCATATTCCTTTTCTTTCTTATGCAGTTCAAAGATTAGGTAAATTTATCACCTTGATGTTCTTAAACAATCGCATTTGATTGCACAACTTTTCTAAACAAAAATCTTGATTTGTAAGTTCAATATGTGATACTATCTATCCTATGATCTGCAGATGCTGTATTTATACGTGGATGATCCCCATGACAACTTTATCTAATTATAATGTTGTGAATTAAGTTACTAAGATCATCCCATAGGCCTTAATTACCATGTTCAGTTCATTGAAATTGTAAGACTATCCACTTGGCTGTGCAAGAAATATCAATTTCCTTGGTAACTAGTAGAGAAGTTTAGCTCAGATAAAAGATTTAAGATGTTTCCTTAAAGAAGGACAAGTACCGCTCAAGGAAAACAATACACAACAAGGGAATTGTTGTTCCACAAGCCTTTAAAAGCCTTAAATTTATGCAGCGATATATATACATATATATATATATATATGTGTGTGTGTGTGTGTAGTTTCACAACCCCCTCCTCGCATGAATGTGAGACCCACTTACTGTTCATGAGAGATTCCTCCAATCTGTTGAGAAAACTAAGAATTCTACCTCTGGTGAACCGTGCAAACCAGTCCTTATCACTTCAGATCTTCAACAAATTACAGGATAGTCAAGCTTCCACATTCATTGGGAACTCTTTTTTCAGTTTCTTCAACTTTTTTAGATTTGACTAATTACTGGATAGTAATTTTGTAACTGAAATACTAGTTACTTGGGAGAACAACTATTTATAACCTCTTTATGCTTTCATTCACGCCAACATTCTAACGAACTGCTTCCGAGTGTTATTGGTGAAGCATGATCCGAACTTTAATTCAGAGGTGATTGTAAAGCTACCCAAAAGGTAATTGGGCATGTTCTTAGCGTAATCATCATTTGTTTGACGCTATGAATAATTTAGCGAAATCTGGAGGGTAGTTTTGTACTTGCTGTTGAATTAGGGTTTCTTATATTATATTGTGTTATATAAAGAGGGGATCTTGCAAATTGTAATGTGTATGAAATTTCCAAAAGATAGTGAAATTGATCAGCCGCCGACCGTGGACAAAGAGTAGGATCTAATTCCCACCAGTCCAATGTTTGGCTTTCGAAGTTACATAGCTTCACCACATAACATATCTGACTGATTTAATTTTTCAGTTTCTTTTTCAATGCCATATTATTAGTTGACATCCTTCTTATTCCAGTTATTGTGGATAGATGCTTGTCTATAGAAACAATTGCTCAAGGCAATGATTGACTGACTCCATAACTTTACCTTTTATCTTTTATATTATCTGTGATCTGGTAAAGCATTATGTTGTAACACCAATCGAATTGGACCAGCTATGATGATGATAATTACCATGTTGATTGACACTTTCAGTTGGCCTGGCCAAACTACTGTTCCCTATGGAGGCAAAAGTTGCTATGGATATTGCTCGAGTTGAAGGCACCTCTGAATTTCCCGTAGCTGGTATGAATTTTAAAGTTTTGGCTGATGCTCAGAGAACAACAGTGGACTTGAATGATGCACCTTTCAAAATTAAAGAGGAACATCTAAATAGGCTAAGGGCACTCTCAAAAACTGGTAATGATGCTTTCTGATCCATGATTTCTGTCATGTTTGAGTTCTTTAAGGTACTTGCTGGTTGAATTTGCTATAATAACACTAAGTGATGTGATAAACATGAAAAGTAGATGCTTAATGTTTTGTTAGCTACAACCCCCAACAAAATGCAATTGTGCATTTCATCAAACTGGCTTTGCTGGAGCACTTTATATACAGAATTCTATAGAAGAACATTTTCAGCAAATTTACTAATTGACCTTATGAATGTATAATAAGTTGGAATATCACAATTGAGAAATGAAAAAGTTACGTCACAGTTTGATTTTTCGCCAATACTAAATTGATCACAACATCAATCTGATCCGTGGTCTGGTTTTTTTGTGGGCAGTGGAACTAGGGAAGCGCTTCTTTCCTCGCTGTTCACAAGTACTCGACAAAATTATGGATACTGACGATTTATCACAACTAGCTTTCCTTGGGAAAGATACTCCAGATGAGGGGGAAACGAAAAGGCAAAGATACATGGAAATACAAGAACTTTTGAGTGAGGCATTCAGCGAGGATAAAGAGGAGTTTCGCTGGTCTAACAACCTATCATCTTCCTCATCATCGACATCTTTAGGAATGACGCGTAATGGTAAGCACACTTTCTAGAAATAACGATGGGCTGTAGGACATCTCCTTAATTCTTGTTGTTATGTCATATAATCAGTTTTATTCCCTCAGATTTTTTTTTGAAAACTATAAGAACTTCACTTTTTTAAATAAAATAAAAGATGCTACTACACGCGAACACAGAAAAAACGAAGATCAATGATAGCTGGAAAGTTAACGAGCTTACTGAAGTACATTTCTATTCAAAGCTCTGTACCATCATATTCTTGACATGGAAGTGGATCAGATATTTGTTCTCAGTTGTATGTTAGTTGATTATTTTACGAAAATGTCGGCCTCCTGTTCTGTTCTGTTCTTCTGGTCTTATATTGAAGAGAAAAAGTATGGAACATGTTCTACTGTTTTTGCACATCTATGGATTATCAGATGAAAGATGTCGTTGTATAAGAACAAAAGAGAAAATAAAAATAATATAACATGAAGAGCCGCTTTATATTATAGATAGGAGCTCTTCTATGCGGACATAAATGCTTTATAATTTGACCTTTTTTGTATTTTAAATACAAATATGTGAAATTGTAAAGCATTCTGTTCAATTTTCATGTTCGCATAAAATTTTTCTATAGATAGAGATCAAAAACACTACGTGGACACGAGTGTATTTAAATTTTATTTAATTGTATTTTGACCTCCAATGGTGAGTAAAAATATATATATATGTGAAGTTTAAATATATTCATGTCCAATTTTTAAGTCTATCTAGAGCTGCAGGTATGTTTGTTTCCTTGCATCTGTACGTGTGAGTTGACCTTTTGACCCTTTTTCATAGGGAAACATAATATTTTTGGGTGAATGTTTTAAAATACAAAATTTTAAAAATGGATCAAATAAATTTGCAAGATCCCTCCACACAAGTGTGAGAACAAGCCAAATGCATTTTAAAAAAAAGATAGCTAAAGATTAGGGAGAAAATCCCTGAAATCAAGATTTGTCATTTCAACATAATAAGCACAATAAGATTACAAACTGTAACATGATGAGCTCTACGTCATAACTAAGGAAAAAAGGGGAGGAAACAAGACCAGACCAAGGAAAACGTTGGCAATTAAGATCAAATATCCTCCTCCTTTCGCTTTAGGGTTGATGAGACTTGTGCTTGTAAAACTATTTACCTTGCGATCCATCTATGCCTCTAGTCTTCACTTCCCTGCTGGAAACAAAAAAAAAAAAAAAACAGCAGCAGCAGCAGCAGCAGCAGCAGTTCCTATTAGTTTGTATTACGAATACATACTCCCTACCGTTTGTCTAAACAATCAAAAAAAAAAAATAAGCATACTCCCTCCATCTTCACTTTCTATTCATATTAAGGTTTTATGAGATGTACTTCATTTTTCCCTATTAAACTCCAAGATAAAATTTGGTATTGCTAAAAAATTGTTGGAGAAAAAGTTGTGTACTAGTGTGCCCAATGTAAATCTTACACCATGTTTGTAAAAAAAATTTAAAACACGTGAACCATCAAAATATGTCGTGTATATAAACAGTTTTATGTAATAGTAGATTTACTAATTTTTTTTAAAAAGAAAATAATTAAAATTCCTCCAAATCCTATGTTTGTGAATTTTTTTAGAAAAGAAGTGACGGAATTTAGAGGTTTTCATTTTTGGCTCAAAACTTTTCCCCAAAAATGGGAGAAATTGAAGGAAAAAAGTTATATATTTTATGTTGACTAAAATAACCTTTCAAAATAAATAATATGACAATCTTATCCCTAACTATTACAAGTCTCAATTAACAAACTTATTTCAACTAAATTTATTCCAGTCACTTCCCATGTTCTCCGTGGTTTTATTCCATTGACTTCCTAGTCTAACTGCAAATCTTTCCAGCTATATTTTTTTTTCCTAGTTCAAACGTAGAAATAATTCTCATCTTTTCTTGTTCCTTTTAACTTCTCACATACTAGCTCCTACATTATGGCTACTGTTGGAACTGAACTTAAATGAGATAGAAAAAGAAAAGAAGATACTCTATATATCTTTATTTATTTCATTTCCTTTCGTAGAAAATATAGAAAATTATATATTTTTATAAAGATATAAAAGACATTTATATAGGCAAGAAAAAACTTGAAAGTTAACTAAATTTTGAGGCTAATTAAGTAATACCCAATAGTAGTATTAATTATTTATTTCATTATATATATATATATATATATATATATATATATATATATATACACTTGTGTGTGCGCGAAACAAAGCATACAAAAGACTGAGCAAAATAAATCCAATAGAATCAATAGATAGACATATTATTAAATCATATAATGTCTTACATTTATATATGTAAAGGTAATATAATAATAGTGAAGTTTAAAATAAGAATCATTTTCCTTCCCTTCCCTATTTCTAAACTCACAAACAAGGAAAAATTTAATTAAAACTTCATTCCTTCCATTCTTTTCTAAAATTCACAAACATCATAAAGGAAAACTATAATTTTTTATCGTCCCTCCCCATCCCATCCCATCCCATCCCAAACGCAGTAGGCATAAAAGCAGGCGACTCATTTCTGGACCAAGGGAGTACTTCTTGAGGAAATCCTAATAACTACTTGTCTTTAGTCTAAAGAAATTACAGATAGAGAGAATTGGACGAGAAGATCATACCAATGTAATTAGGACTTTGATTGCAGACAACCCTCTTGCTCCACCATTTCTTTCACATAAACATCCCAATTGGTAACCTTTGTGATCAATTCTTCCAATTCAAGAACAATTTCAGACTGAATCTTCCCTTGTTCTTCTGCTACTTCATTCTCAAAGACCATATCATCCTCCATTAGTTTCTCCCACAGTATAAAACTCTCAGAATTAATATCTAAACTATTTGTTCCCGAGTTTTCAGTGGCCTTCTGGTCCTGATCAACAGGACTTCTTGACTCATCAGAAGAGAACAGTGTTTGAATTTCTGATTCAATTGTAGCAAACAGGTCCTGAACTTGGTTCTTTCCAGTATTACGCATTGCCTCAACTGGGCTTTTGTTGCCCTGTGGAGCAATCAATTTTTGTTTCTTCGATATTCCTGCATTACCCAGTGCTTTTTCCTGACCGGGCTGCTGCATAATCTCAACAAAGAGTGAATTCCTAAATGCTTTGGCCATGAAAATAAACATGCATCGCTGTTTATACTCCGAACTTTTTAGTCTCTTTTTGACAGCAGACAGATAATTCTCAGAGGTCTCCTGTTGCTTTTGTATCTTCAGTATTTCCATCTTCAACGTGTTGCTGTCATTCCTTAGTTTTTCGAGCTCTGCCTCCTTTCTAAGCTTCTCACAATCAAGTGAAAGTTGTGGGTTCTTTTGTTTCCGAACGACTTGATTATCCGAGTGCCTTCTTCTCTTGATGTTTTTCAACAAATGATTCTTTCCTTTTTGAAACCCTTCATTGGCATATTCCCATCTGTCTGAATCGATTTTCTTGAAACCCTTTAATGATTAAAACGAACAACAAACCAATCATATACACAACTGAAAGCAATACCCAAAAATACAACATTCTCAAGTGCAACAGAAAGCAGCAACTATATCCAACAAAACCCAATAATAGCACCTCTAGAACCCATTTATTCAATTCAACAAAGAACTGGTAAAGCAAATCCATAAAGGGTAAAAGTTAAAATGGATCAAAATTTCTGAACAAACTTTCGAAAAGGTTTAGTTTGGTTTTTAACACAGTCAAAACAATAAAAACTATGATTCAAATTAGCGGAATTTAATCTATATGTCCAAGCTCTTTAAATTTCGCATTCAAAAGTGTGAAAGAGATACAACAAAAACTAATAATTAGCATCTACGTTACTCAAACACATCTAGTCAACCCAATAAAAAATTGAAAAATCGAATCCGTTAAACTTGGACCACTTGGTTAAAATAAAGAGGGTCATCACTAGTTTAATACAAAGCGAGGTGCACTAAATTTCACCTATAAAAGACCAATATTTCATATAAGCTTATATTCAACAATACCCAATAAATAGCATATTAGCATCTAATTAAAAACAATTTACTCAATCCAGCAAAAAAAATTATAAAATAACCGCATGAAAACTAGGTAAAAATACAGAAGATTCTCACTACTTTAATACAACCTTTAGCTGCTCGCAAATAGCTCACCTCCTTAAATTGAGATAAATATCACCTAGAAAATAGCCATGGTTTATTATAGGCTTATTTTCAACAATACCCAATAAATAGCATATTATCACCTAATTAAAAAAGTTTTAATTCAATCCAATAAAAAATTTATAGCCCCATGAGAACACGATAAACCTGCCCATAACGAGCCAAACAATTCAGGCTCGACTCGAAAAAAATACGAGCGAAACTTTGATTCGTTAATAATATGATTCAAATATGAGTATAAAAAATAATTCGAATAAAAATATGAGTAGAATCTGAGCAAGGTTATACACAACTCGTTTAAGATTCAAACTATTCGAATTTTCAATTGTAATTCGATACATACTTGATATAGATTCAATTAGATACTCGATACATTCTCTTATAATATATACAAAATTAAATCAAATTAGGTTAATTAATTATTATTACTTTGTTTTATTTTTAATTTTAATTGTGATTTTATATTTGTTAAGTGTAATAGTAAATATATTTTATCATTTCTAAGTAAAATAACAAATTCAATTTATAATTATATTTATTATAAAGATAATTATTATGTGGAGACTCGAATTCGACTTGAATTTGAAGCTCATAAGAAGTTTGAATATATTTCGATCCGAGTCGGATGAAATTCAAGTAGTAATAAATATTCGAGTCGAATCTGAGTATAATTTTTCAAATACAGTTCGATTTCGAGTATGAATTTAACATTTCTAGTAGAATCCGACTACTTCGACTCAGTTTACACTCTTATCCACAAGGAGGCTTTGCCTTTTCATCCAACAAAAGTCCCTAATGAGCACCTATATTAATAAACCAAGTTGCTCAAAAAATCTAATAAAAGATTGAGAAACAAACCCCTGTAGAAAAAAGCAATATACAAGAGTATCACTAACTGAAAATATTGAAGAGATTTACTGACATATGTGTTGAGTTGGCGCACAAAACTTGTGAAATTGCTGTGCTTGAAGTGCTTGGGAAGAAGATCAGTGGCGAATTTGTGATAATCCCAAACAATGAAGCTTAGATGAGAATCACTCCATGAGATGATGGAATCAGTATTTGGGTCATCCACCATTGCAAATGTTTTCTTCAAAAATGGAGGTGGCCCTTGCTCATTCAACCCCTCCAATGGTTTTGGCGACTCAGAGTCCGGCATAGATAACCACCGTCCACCGCCACCGCCACCGCCACCGCCAAAGTCATCGAGAATTAGTACTGGTTCCTCTTTGAGTATCACATCAATTTCATTCATACCCTCAAAAATTCCTACCTTCCCACCACTACACATATTAGTTTCATCATCAACCACAGTAAATCCTTCCATTTGGGGGTCTATTTTCCTCTGAGAGAGAGAGAGAGAGAGAGAGAGAGATGAGGGAGTATGGTGTTGTTAAATAGTACTAGTACATTTATATTGTAGGTAGCATTTTGTTTGAGGAATGGCCTGAGAAAAAATGGTAGTAATCTCATGTGTGATGTGTAGTACAGCCAGTTGTTGTAGCTTTTCATATACAGACAAAAATGATCTTATTGGCCCACTTAATCCATTCCACTGCCCCTCAATATTTTAGACAAAAAGAAAAAAAGTTGAGCTAAAATAAAATAATTTATTTTACAAAATTCTCTATGTAATAAGGATGTCATTTTTGTATTTACAGAGGGAAAATTGTAGGTTTATCCACAAAATTAATAAAAACAAAAATTATTAAATCTCACTTGTTTCTTTTGTTTTATATTTGTAAAAAGAAATTTACTTTGTTTGACCATAATGATGAGGACAATGATTGTTACATTTGCTTAAACACAAACTACCTAAGCTTTAAAAATATTTTAGATTGTTTTCGTTTAAAAATATAAAAATAAACTATGTTTTTTATATTTTAAAGTTTATAAAAAAGAATCTTTTTACAAAATTGATAAAGTAATATATATATATATATATATATCCACTAGTAATTGTCTGTGCCTGAAGGCACGCCGTTATAAAATCATTCCTCCCTCCGTGTGTCTCTCTCTTCGATTTAACATTCTATAAATTAAAATGAACCTGAACCGTCTTTATACTTTTCCGCCCAAATTAATTTGGGTTCTATCTTATTATTATAAATATATAAAGTGTTATTATATATGATAATAAAAATCATATTAATATTAATTACAAACAGTTAAATACATGGAGAGTAAAAAAACATACTCAAATATTATTGATTTTTTTTATATATAAATTATAATTATAATTATATGATAATAACAATTCACATTCTATATAAAATTAGTCAAATATTACTAGTTTCCATATACTCCAAATATAAAGTCATGTGGAAATCACTTTTATATTTGAAATATTATTTTTCATATATATATATATATATATATATATAGGATTAGGAGTAACAGAGTAAGGCAGTAATCTACTAGTTTTAGTCGGTGGGGTCAGCTGCATGCATGCCAAGTGTTGAACAAGTGGCACAAATACACATATTCAATGAACCACCATTAGTCCTAAGTTAGATCTCAACATAGTTACATAATTGTTACTACACCCTCCATGTAGTTAGTAGCGTCTGACCCGTTTTATAATAATTTTATGGGCAAAATAGGGAATTGATATTTCAGAACATATTTAAATCATACTTCTTAAATAATTAATTATTTATTTAAAATAAGTCCAATTGACTATTTTGGCTTGTAAGTTCTATCCGTATTTATTTACAGATACTTTTAAATCAAATATGAATAATATTTATTTATTTTTTCTAACAAAAATACAAATATATACAAATTTTCGATTACCATGTACAACCCTAATTACAATTGTCAAATATTACTTTCAATTAAATGATTTAAGATATGTATACACCAAATGTATGATATTTTATTTTGACTTATGAATTATATTATGATAAATTTTAATTTAAAATTAATATAAATATATCTGATTTAATTATAATGTTATAAACTATTTAAAAGATACCATTAATATAATTTTTATTTAAAAACTAAAAGAATCCCCATGACTTTAATTATAATTTTTTTAATTAAAAAATTAACATTTTAAAATCAAAATAAAACCCATCTTGTACAACACAATATATATATATATATATATATATATATATATATATATATATATATATAAAAGAGTTTAAAATAATATTTAAGTACACAATTATAAAAAGATTGTTAAAAATAAATGATTAAATTATACAAAAGTATGAACTTTTAAATTATGTTTAACAAGTGTAGTATAAATTTGTAGTGTTCTTCTAGGCAAAATTGCTTCAATCGAAAGAATTACTTTTCACTTGCTCTAAAAATGCATTTTAACCAAACTTTTTACTACTACCTAAAAGTAATTCATTACCAAACACTAAAATATTTAGTCTAAAAGTGATTTTACTCCACCGTACCGATCTATCAAATGGACCCTTAATAGAATTCTCAATTCATAGTTTTAACAAATTTAAGTGTACACCAAAATGTGATTTCATATGTTTCAAAATTAAAGATATCACAATTTTCTATATCTTAAAATTAAATATTTTAAATAATAAGTAATAAGTTGTTCTTTTTAGTTAGCTTTTACAATAATTAGTTGCTTATAATAAAATCAGATAATCCGTACTAGTTTAAATTTTAAAATTTTATAAATTAACCTAAAAATCAAAATATATCTTCATAGAGTTGTAAAAATTATTGTGTAATATACAATTTGTAGTACATACACTTTTCTCATATATATATATATATATATATATATATATATATATATATATATATATATATATATAATGAGAAATTAAGTGGAATACGTTAGTTATTAACTCTGTTTCAACTAACGCTCATTCAGCCGTCCAAAATTGAAGTTAATGGCTGATATGAACGCCCAGCCGCTAGAGGGAGTAGCGGCCAACAAATTTCTTTTATGCTGGCCGCTACTCACTCTAGCGGTCGTTTTGACTGACCGCTAGAGGGAGTAGCGGCCAGCATAAAAGAAATTTGCTAGCCGCTACTCCCTCTGGCGGCTGGGAGCTCATCTCGGCCATTAACTCCTATTTTGGACGGCTGAATGTATTCCACGGATTATTTCCCTATAGAGAGAGAGATAGAGAGAGGAGGGGGGTGCCGGGCCGCCGGGGGTTAAAGAGAGATGCTCACCTCCTCTTGACTTACTAATGAAGATTCCAAGCCACAAACATCAGATCAAAATTCTGATTGAGAAGCAACCAAGAAAACAGTTTCAATTTAAATCAGCTCCAATTAAGAGAAAGGACTGTCAAGAATGAGCCACCCCACCATTTCTGACTGAAAATACATGACCAAACTTGCTGCTGCTGCTTGAGAAACAGGAAAAGACCATAATATAGTTTATACAAGAGTCTACCATCTTGTTCTTCTTCTTCTTTTACTAATTGGTTTTACTATTCACACCATATAAAAAATCCAAAATTGTGGAGGCATTTTTCATTGACTTATTCTGTGAACTGCTGGCTTCCCTACTGAGGTCGGTGCCGACAGAAGGGGTATCATATGATCGATCCTTCTTAACTTGGGACTGAAACTTGGCTGCAAAAGCTAATGTTGAGCGGAGTGCCTTCTGCACTGAGCTTGGTGTGTTTGATACGAGTGGCCCCTGAGAAAAGCTCAGTGTGTTTTTGCTCCGTTCCATAGATTGACCGTGAGGTAGTGAGGAAGATGGCAGCTGCGGTACAACTGAGTTGCGAATTTGAAATTTATTGGTCACGCTTGCTCTCTCATGAACAGTTGGTGGAACAGCGTTATCCTCCTCAAAACCAAATCCAGCTTGTTTCTTATTAAAATGCCTGTCTAATTGAGCTGTGCCAACTGAGAGAAGGTTCACGCTCCGAGGTGCCACTGCAGGTGTTCTACTAGATGGACCTTGGCCAGTCTGAGAGTCAACTTTGACACCATCATCCCTCTTTGCAGATGAGCCAACTTGTTCATTCTTACTGGAATTACTTAGTGGTGATTTTCCAATCTTCAGATTGCTAATGAAAGAAAAGCTAGATGACTTCTTACTACTAGAATCTTCCAAAGGAGCTTTGCCATATGACAGGAAGTTTATTCCCCGTGGTGTCACAGCAGGTGTTCTATTCGTATTCTCACTCAAATTTTGGGCCACATTTGGTACACCATTGATTATCTGATGACCAACTTTCACACCATTATCTGCCTTGGGCGACAAGGCTGCTTGTTCATGCTTGCCTGCTGACGATTTTCCATGTGAAAGAAAGCTTATTCCTTTGGGTGCCTGTCCAGAAGATTTTGGTGTAGTCTCAGCCACATTCTTTTCTTTATTCTTGCAAGATGAGATCCCACTAGAGTATAATTTGGCACTGACATTCTGATGAGAGGTGCCATTCGGGCTCATTTGCCTCTTAAAATTTAAATTACCCTTCGTAGATACAGACTTCAATTCAGGCTTACCAACATCCGAAGCAATGGGAGAAGCTTCTTTGACTGGTAGCTGGGGAAGACATCACATAAATCAATCACATATAAAACATAGGCAGGCCTACTGCTAGTCAATACAGAATTGCAACTCAAGAAATACCACAAATTACAGAAAAATAATCTACAAATTTGGGAGGCAAAGAACCACCTCATGTGAAAACATACAGTCAGCGCCTCTGATGCAAGAACCTTGGGACAAATAATTGTTGCAGGGATACTTGGAGAGTTGATGATCGAATGGGCAGTCATCGCTTTTCATGCATGACTGACGTGCAAAATGACAGCATGGCTGCAACACCATGAAGGATAATAACATATAAAAATGTATCACATAAAGACCTTAATTTTGACTTATCAAAAAGAAAAATGACTCAACCTTTCAAGAAGAAAGATAAATCATGCAAGGAAAATGCAAATTTAATCAATGCCTTCAAATTTGGCCAAGAAATTAGTAGTGGTGGTGTGATATAAGAAATGGTATTAAAAAGTATTGGGCCATTGGCAAATTAAGAATATCATACCCCTAAATAATCCTAGAGTAGAAATGTATTTCTTTTTGGAACCAATCTAATCTTGGAACGGAGTAATAATTTGTTTAAACATATTGTTCAGAAAAGATCTCAACTTCTTGTCTCACACAGTAATAAAAATTTACCTTAGACTTTGTCAATGGTACTGTATCATGAGAAAATTTGCACTTCTCACCCTGTGAAAACACAAAGGAGGTAAACATATCATGAGCATATGCAAGTGAAACACATGAGCTATTAAACTCCTTATCCACAAATAAAAATTTAAGTGAATATTAACAACCTCGTGGCATCTTCCTTTGAGATAGTGGCGGCAATATGTTACCGTTTTTGGTTTTAACACTGGTTGCAGCTTCAACCTTTTAACACCAAGTTTTCTGTTCGTTTCTGCTCGCTTCATTCTTTCTTTTTTCTGCAGAATGAGTAGTGGTGACCAATTAGTTGAAAATGAGCATATACTAAATTTTTGGTACAATAAGTAAATATTCTAAATACTTTGAGGTATTAACATTAGGTACTTAGATGAGCATCATATTAAATGCCAATGTAGACGGTGTAATTTTCACTCACATTCATAAAACAGGAATGTAAGATCAAAATATGAAATTTTTGGTATTTCAGAGAGCAGATATACCTTTTTCTTATCTTTTCTTTCCTGGGTCTCGGGACCCCGCTTTCTTTTCTTATTTTTGACACCAGCATCCTGCCAAAATTGACCAGCAATACACCAGATTAGATCAAGTAGATTTTGAAAAAAGCAACTCACCGTGATGCCATCTAGTGAACTGACTATGAATCGGGAAGTAATCAAACCTCACCATCTCGAAATGATTATGCAAAATAATTATTTTTGATCTCACACATTTCTTGGTACTCTAGTTAAAGGCTTTCTTTTAAAGAAAGTTCTCCAAAGGCTATCAAAGTAATAATTTTCAATACAAGTTGATAGAACATTTAGTCTTTCATGTTCAATTTATTCATAATTCTAAGATTATCCCATAAATTGGTTTGGCGGGAGGTAAGCTTGTGGATGGTGAATGTTGTAGGTTTCCAAGGGACAATGGAGACATTATGGATTTATCCCTTTTTTTTTTGCTTTCTTATGTTTCTGTTGGTTGGGATAAAGGCAGAGTGAGGGGTGGTAGCAACCCTATTCACGAGACTAATGAACAATGTTTTGCATACACTACCATGAGAGAGAGAGAGAGAGAGGAGGAGGGTTATCAACTCTTTCAACTCAGAAGTTGATATCAAAAAGACGAACCTCTGCATCATTAGTGTGCAAGAAAGTGTTAGGTAACTGGGTATATTCAAGCTGAATTGCAAATTGCTCTTAGCACAAAGCAAAATCCTATCCCAAAACTTTGATGTTCCATGTTTCAGTTTTCTCTGATTGGTAATGAGGAGTAGAATCAAACCCATTCTCATAATGAGGAGTAGAATCAAAGCCATTCTCATAATCAGAGGCAGCGGAATATATAATTCATTTGCATATAGACATACACACAGTTCTCCCTAGTAAAACACACTATCTGATATCTTCTCACGAAACTTAATATATAAAATCTGGAAGAACATTAGAATATAATTGCAAAGCCAGACAAGATAAGAACAAAATGGAGAATTACATGCAAGATATAATACAAATTTGGAAATATGAACAGAAAACACATAAAGTACACATTATTATTAAAAGCAAAATAAACATGCAAAATGAACAATAGTTTGCTGTCAAAAACATGTCATCGACTACCTAGTACTAAGATTTTTTAAGGAATAGAGCATGAACACACTGTCACAAGAGCTAAGTCAACATAGCAATCCACTGATCCAAATAGACCAGAGGCACCACAAAGAAAAAGGATAAACCACAAAAGCAATAAAACATAAATATCAGCTAGAGAAACAAATGAAAACAAATTATACAATTCCATCCCAGTAAATCAGTAATTTTTGTTCAGGTTTAAATTTTTTACATTAAGACATGAAAATATGCAATACGTAGACACAAATAAGTAAAGGAACTTCAGACTTCACTTCCTATAGATTCAAATGTAACATATATCCCAGATTAAAAAGCCTGCTAAACCTACCTTACAACACCTGTAAAACAAATCCTGAGCATGTACTATAATAACTAGACTAAAAAAACGCTCTCAATTGAAACCAAATATTACATAGAACAATAACACCCACAATCATCTCAACTAACTCTATTTCCCAAGAGAAAATCAGTAGCCTGATGCGAAATTTTGGAATTTTAGAATCACTAAGATCCACTTGCATAGCTGTATTCTATGTTAAATACTCAGCTAAAGAAAATAATCGACCTGTTCTTTAATTGTTCCAAGAGACGAACAGAATGAAAATTAGTACATGAAATAGAAACCCTCTCCCAAAAATTGCATTTAACACATTATCACAGTGGCAAATTAAGTAATACCTAGCAATGTAGCTATGCTAGCTGTTCAAATATGTAATAACATGAGCAAATAAAAAGGGGGCGGGGGTGCTTCGATATAAACAACCTTATGAAATATAAGGAATAAAATCAGACCTTTTCAGTGGATGCACTGCATTGATTCTCCATTGCATTTTCTCCTGAGGATTCACCAATGAGTGCTAGATTTTTGGCACAAGAAACTGGATTACCGGTCTCTTTGGGCCTGCTTCCTTGTTTTTTGTTTCTTCCAATTTTGAGCCTACTATTCTTCCCGTCTGCTATTTTATCCTCTATAATATCCCCATAGAAAACAAGTTTAGATCTATTCTCCACCAAATTTCTGTTATCCTTCCTCAGTTCAACCTCCATAGCATTGTCTATATGATTAATTGTGTTCATGGATAGGGTATTGGACTGCTTATCTTTCTCAAGTTCTCTTTGTCGTTCATTTCGACTGAACTCTTTTTTGTGATTAATGTCTTCAGAAGCTTGCACCTTGTCTACACTCTTCTTCTCTTGTGATACAACATCTTGTAAGAAATCCAATGATTTCTCATAAAACCCAGTGTCACCTGAGATTTCCCCGTCTTCGATGTTTTCAGCTGTTCTCCGATGAGGGGTAGAATCCATCACACAAGAAGCAGATACTAGTTCCTCTGACTCCCTCCCTTTCTGTTGCATTTCACTCTCAATCCTCTCGAGAGGAGAACTCTTCTCTTCTTTATTCTCAATGTCTTTTGAAGATTCTGCAGTTACATCTATATCTATAAACGAGTCCATAGTTTCAAGAACCTCACGAATACTCAGTGCTTTTTCGCCTAACTGTTCCGCAGATTCAAATTCCTCCATATTAAAATCTGGGAAGCTAAACTGATCTTCTTGGTCAACCCTTAATGCAGCAAAATCATTATTGTTCTGGTTCTTATCCTCCACCGAGTTCATACTGTCAATAAAATCAAACCCATCTATTTCCATATGTTCCTTAGTAAAACCTGGGTCCTGAGAACTCCTAAGTTCTCTATTCTCATCAACCAATGATTCTTCATGTACTAACGCCTCCTCAGGCCCCAAATCATGATGACCTACCAATTGATCACACTGATCAGTTGAAACTTGCTCTACTCCATTGCCGCCATTATCTTTGTTCCAAAAGAGAAAAATAAAAACACAAACACAAACACAAAAACAAAAACAACACAAATGAATGAAAATCAGTAGATTAATTAGAATTTCATTGCTCAATTTAAGATAGGTGATTATATCTCAATGATCTACATTCTATATTTGGTCTTTTCTATCAAAAAGAAAAAAAAATACTAATTCATCTGAATACAGAAATAAGAAACCACCAAACAGTTTCACTACTTTTGGTTGTAAAGGAAACAGTTTTAATACTTCGTTCCAATAAGTGATTGTTTCAATTGCACTTGATATTTTGTTGCAAAAACTACAATATAAGTAAATAACCAAACGGAGCAAATTGATATATGTATATCAAACATATGCATATACATATAGGGTACCTAGTTCGTGAAGGAGGGGGCGAGAGCGTTGAAAATCCTGGTGGCAGTGGGAAAGGATTCTAATCAATGAACACAAGGTTTTGCTCCTCAAAGGTCGTCTTCGATGTGGCGGGAATTTGAAAGGGGGGTTTTCAGAGGGTTTTGGGGTTTCCAATTCTGATTTCTCCATTGTTGCTTCCTTTTGCTGAAGAACCATTTACATTTTGTTTAAATTTATATGGGATTTTGTTAATTAAAATTAAATTATTTGGGTCTCAGTAGTTTGGTTATACTACTAGATTATTTTAGGGTGATTTATATATTCTATTACATTTTTAAAAAAATTATAATAAAAAGTCTTTTCATAAAACTTTTTTTACACAACTAATACACTACCATATTTATTTATAATTCTAGTGCATTTAGGATTCCTTAATTTAAGGAATTAATATTCAATTAGGATTCATTAATTTATGGATTAGTTATACTATGTAACATAACTCTCTCTCTCTCTTCTCATCTATAACAATAGAAGTATATATATATATATATATATATATATATATATATATATATATATATATATAACCAAACCCTCCCACCTCCCGCCTCCCTCCACCTCCTCCGCCTCCCCTCCTCCGCCTCCTTCCTCCTCCCGCCTCCCTCCTCCCCTACTCCCGCCCCCTCCACCTCCACCTCCTCCCGCCCCTCCTCCCCCCCCTCCCTTTCCTCCCGCCCTCCTCCCTCCTCCTCCTCCCGCCCACCTCCTCAGCCTCCCTCCTCCCTCCTTCCTCCCTTTCCTCCCGCCCTCCTCCCTTTCCTCCCTCCCTCCTCTCTTTCTTCCGCCCTCCTCCCTCCTCCTCCTCCTCCTCCCCACCTCCACCTCCTCCGCCTCCCTCCTCCCCTCCTCCGCCTCCACCTCCCACCGCCCCTTCTCCCCCCCTCCCTCTCCTCCTCCCCTTTCATGTAGTTGGTTACCAAATCATTTGATAAGGTAACTAATTGATTTTATTAGTTTCTTAATATACTTTTTGAATGTGATGCTGGTTGTAGCAAAATTTATGCAATGTTACATTAAATCTTCCGATAAGGTAACCAATTTAGTTTATTAGGTTATTAATTTATTTTGGATATGATGCAATTGGTAACCAAATTTCATATAGTTGGTTATTAAACCATTTGATAAGATGTAAATTTCGGTTTTATTTGATTACCAATTTTATTTTAAATGTGATGCAATTACTTAGTCAAAATTCAGATAAAAGGTAACCATTTCAATTTTTTGTGGGTAACCAAATCATCAAAAGAAATTGAATAAGAATCTCATTGCACATGGCATGATGTGGCTATAAGCAATGATGGTATAAGAGAGAGGAGGATGATGAACATTAGCTCCTTCATAATTTTTTATTTTAATTTTCTCATTTTGATTTGAATTTTGAAACATGGATTTGAAATTGTTGTTAGAGACAAGATTTGAATTTGAATTTGAATTATTAGTTATCCTTGATTTTAGGTTTCCTTATTAATGTGAATTGATTATTTTTGTAATAATTACATTCTTTTGTAATTATTTAGTTGATGACTTTTCTTTGTAATTACTTTCTATTGTTGTATACTTTATGTAAAAAAATCCATTATTTTATTTATTTGTGTTGGGCTGATGGGCTCTGCCGCTCGGGCAAACCCGCAGGAGGAGAGAGAGAGAGAGAGAGCATGTGTGCAAATTTTAAATTATGACTGCAGCTCTTTTTATATACTAACACAGACTCTGAGACACTAATATTTTCAATTTTAATTGACATTACAATTTATAAATATTATAAAAAATCTAAAATATTTCTAATTATTATATTTATTATTTTCAAAATCATGTTTAACTTAAAATTTAAAACTATGTTAAATTTAAATGTAAGTTCAAAATAAAATTAGAGAGATAATTAATATGGGTCCAAAATAATTAAAATATAAGTTCAAAATAAAATTTAAATTTAAATTCAAAATAAATAAAAAAATTCATCTATTAGGTGACCCAGCTTTTTTGGTAATAAAATTTGGTTTAGGAAGTGGTAATACTATTTTTTTCATCTATTAGTATTAGCAGAGGAGTAATTTAAATGTAAATTCAAAATAAAATTTGTAGGACTGAAATTTTAAATTAAAGAGAGATAACTAATTAAAAAAAATGGAAAGGAAGAAAATACATAAATCTCAAAAAGTAAATATGGAGTTAATTCTATATTAAAACTATAACCATTTGGGTTGAAATCATATTAAAAATGAATAATATAATTTTAATTTTATTTAGACCCCATAACCATTTTATGTAAACCAAAATCAAACTATATTCATATTTTGTAAGATCTAAATTTTGTTTTAAACAAAATATTCCATAACATGGTCAGGGTCCAGAGGCATAATGGTGTTGGTTTTTGCGCATCCATTGAAAATTTAAAGAAAAATAACCCAAGTAATGTATTGATCATCCAAAAATATGATGCTCCAAGGTTTCCCCACAATATATATATATAGCCTATATTATAAGACCCTAAATTATTAATAAATGAAATTTATTTTTTTCTATTTATTATTTTAAAATAGTAAAGGTTGATTTGATTAATGTGGATAGTTATGGGTAAAAATACGTAAATATTTGAATAAGCAAGTGTTATAAAATATTCATTATCGTTTGGGAATATTAAGATCGTCGAGGAATATTAAATGCAATGACAAGCGCTTTGATCTTTATGGGCCCCATAACGGAAAGCGATTGGATGAAGAAAGCGACAAATATAAGTTGTTTATAAATAATTGGCAGTAGTTATTATCAATTATCATTGTTGGAATACCCCGTGGTTAAAACACACTAATGTCTGGCGTTGTTGAAAGAAGACACGCGGTATTGCACCAATTATTGATTCTTACGTAAGAAGGCACTACTCAATAATTGTTACAAGAATTACTATTCAAGATTTTATTTTATTGATTCAATAATTCCGCATTGATATTTTATATTATCGTTGTTTCAATAAATTGTCATTACACGGTATTTTCCATTATCGGAGAAATAATTCATATTATCTGAATAATATTATTGGATAACATTATTGGCAATGTCTCAGAAAGTTACATTCAAGGAGAGGTTTAGTCACCTAATTGCGCCAAAGAAGAGAGATCCTTATTCGAAAGCCCTCTCTTTCCTGAACTACGCAGTCATTGAAAGATCGTGATTCAGTAATATTATTTGTGAATAATTAATTATTAATTTATATGATGAGAAAATATTGATTTTATGTGGATATAGATGGAGAAAATTTTAAAATGACAATTGTTGAAAATTAATATTTTATCTTTTTACGATAAAATAATTCATTTAAATATATTATTTTAATAATATATTAACGGTGATATTTTTATAATGAATGTGGGATATATGAGTATATGAAGAGGAAGAGTATTTTGTGGCAATAAATATTTAACACATTTTGTGTGTTGGTGGACACAATTATTGATCGAAATTTGATTATAAATGTAAAATCGCTTTGCTTATGGATTTTGATCAATTTACATTTGGAATTTGGAAAAACTTTTCTTCCGCAAAGTTGTAGAGAATTGAATTTCCTATAAAAATCGCGTGATTCAAATTTTCCGATAAAGGGCTATTTATTATGAATTATTGAAGTTCAAGTTCAAAATAATTGATTTTTGGAAGTTTAAAAAATTTAAATAAGAAAAACGTTTTTTGTGTTTGGTGGGCATCTTTAACACATGCTAAGTTGCTGAATTCAGATGATAATAAGTGAGCGAGACAAATTAATAAATATTATTATTATATTAAATTTTCTACTTTGGTATTCTAAGCATTTTCCTATAAATAGGGTGCTTAGGTTAGAATTGAAAATCACACCGAAATCAAGTTTTCTCTCTATATTATCGGCGTATTCTTGTGAGTATTTTGAGTATACTTTGAGTATTGCTATACGGTGCAAGTTCAAGTCATAGCCTTTATATCAGTGTTTCAACTAGAAATCTGTCTTTCGAGGTAAGGGATGTTATTTTATTCGAAAATGATATTATTTCTTCAATATCATTATCGCCGAAATATTGGTTGGAAATTTTTATCAAATTTATAACTTTTTCATGTCGGGGTTACTATTTATGAGTTCTTATTCACGAGTTACTATTCATGAGTTACTATTCATTAGTACTATTATTTAAGCGTGAAGATATTTTTTGTGAAATTTTATCTTTTGGTGTTGAGATTCTTATTCACGATACTCAAGACTATTCACGATATCTGGTAATATTCACGAATACTGACTATTCATTCGAAAAAATAAAATTTCTTCTTTTGTCCAAAATATCTATTATAGATACTAGCTTTGATTGTATCCATGTTTTGATCATTCTTGAATTTTACTCCACTCTGATTACTTATGAAGTATTTTTGAACTTGGATTGTTTAAAATGCGAATCCTTAATATTTGTTCTTTTGTTTCACTGGATTCGTTTCCTTTAAAATATTTTTCATCATCCTCAATCCTAAATGATGATATTGTTGAATATCTTTGGCCTGTAGTGCAAAGATGAATAATTTTTTGATGAATATCTTTGGCCCATAAGTCAAAAAGATGAGCAGTGTTGAGATGAACACGATCGATCGATTAATATCTTTGGCCAGTAGTGCAAAGATGAGCAGTGTTTAGATGAACATGACTAATGATGAATATCTTTGGCCTGTGGTGCAAAGATGAATATTTGATTCCGTATATATATTGATTGATGTTACGAGGATAAAATATCGACGATAAACTTTTAAATTCATATATAGAAGATAGTAGTTTGCATTCTCTACTTAACTCTTCTAATGAATTATTATTTCATTGCGAAGATTGATTTAAAACCTGGTTGTCTATCAGATTCTATTAGATTTTTTTCTGTTGGAGACTAACGATAATTTGTTGTATATTATCTTAGTCATAATATTCTTTCTTGGGCTAGTTGAGCTCACCCTTTTCCTTTTGTTCCATTCTTCTTCTCGGGAGGCGAGAATGTAGAAAGTATCTTAGTCGGGGTATGGAATGAAGGTTCCCAGAGAGAGTTGTTTAGTAGTCCTCACCATTTTTATAAAATAATGTATCAATAATTATGATGGGGATTTATTTACGTGTATATATTGTCAGATAGCAATATCTCGTATTTAAACTCACAGTTTATATGTTGTAATAATAAAGTTGTAGTTATTTATGTACCATGTATTTGGCGACTCAGAATGGGTTGGATGGAATGGACCTATTTTGGGGGCGTCACATATATGTATATACACAGTTGTGTATTACACATAGTAGGGGTATGACGACATATTTTTTGAGATATAGCGACGGTAAACTGTCGCCATAGCCCAGAATAGCTATGACGACGGGTGAAACCGTCGCTATAGCTCAAAAAACGGTGGCCATAACCTACTGTGTAATACACAGATGTGTACATATATTTTTCATATATATATATATATATATATAAGATACTTTGTTTGTATATTATTTAATGTTTTTGAAATTTAAAATATTTTCTAATTTATCTTCCTTGCATTAATATTTAACATAACGACTTTAAAAAAATTCAACAATTATACTCCATCCGTTTTAAAATTTAAGATCAATTGTATTTATATTTTACTATTGTAAGAGATTTCAACCCAATTATAATTGCGGCGTATATTAATACATGACATTGGATATGATTATAAAATTGGTCCACCGTTGTAAAAGGATGTATATCAATACATGAGATTATATATGATTATAAAATTGGTCAAAATATATCGTAAAAGTATTACCAATTAGATTTATCCGCATAACATAATAAAAAAAGTGAACATATACCATTTTCCTTGAATAAAAAATGATCTTATATTTTTAGAACAAATGTTAATATTATATTTAACCATCTTCTATATAACTTAATATTGCAAAATTATTAAATAGACCATCATTTCCAAATGCAAGTAGTATTTATTTTCATAGATCAGATAAATAATATTATGTTTGTTGGCAATAAAGTTTTTAGTATTATTTTAAAACAAGGATCATGCCAACCATACCTGTTTAATAGTTATTTTATTTTTATTTTTTTGCTAAATTGTGTTTAATAATTATTAATTAAGAGGATATTATATTTCTTTGTTACCAATTTTCTTTATATTCCAATAGCTATGTTCCAACTACAGAAATGTGGTTTGAGTGAATCCGGCTTCTTTTCTTTTTAGTAGATAGCAAGTTGGATTGAGATCAATACAATTCTGGTTATTCCAATTCTATGCAAGTCCAGGGTATGACCAATAACAGTCTCAACTGAAAAAAGGCTTACAATAAAGATCCATAACTCCAGGATGTTCCACCCTTGACCTATAGGACATGCATCAATATAAGCAAAAACCAAACTTCTAACACATCACCTAAACAGACCACAGAATGATTTTCAAAGTAATGAGTTTTATGAGGTTGTTGCATCGCCTTCACCACCATTTTCACAGCCTTTAGATTCCACGGATTGGTCACTATTGGTTGGCTTCTCTGATGGTAAATAACGTCCCGTCATTGGATCGATTGGACGGGTGTCTCGTGGTCCACCTTTGCGACCCATTGCCAGCATTGGTGGTGGGGGTAGCACACCTGCTCTAAAAAGAAGGCGTTGAACAGGGTCTGAAGGCTGAGCACCAACTGATAGCCAATATCTGCATAATGAGAAGAAGAAAAAAAAGGTAAAACAGTATGGTAAAAATTTGTACTATTTTGTCCTGATAGCCAATCTGGTATTGGAAGAGCTATAAGTTCTTTTCTTTTCCTTTCTTTTTTTTTCTCTTGATAAGTATGAACATATATCTACAAGTTCTTAAGAATCACTTGTGATTCATAATGAGTTTCCTTGAAATCTACTTTAAAACAATTTACTATACATTTAAATCATGAAGAGCATAATGAAGCTGAGGCATAAATTGGAAGAGAGGTCCTCAATTTTTCTTTTCTTTTTTGATAGAAAGAGGCCCTCAATTTTCCCAGTGTTGATCCTCTTATGGGGAATCATCCAAAATGCACTTCAAAATAGGATGCACTTGGATGAACACAGTGGCTGAAAGTATAGAAGAGATTTCAGTTTAATTTCCCAGTTCTGATGCAACAAATGAGCCCAATAGCTTACTCCCCATGCAAAAAAAGAAACTCCGTAGTCAGTACATATTCGTGAGAACTTTTAAGTAAGCTATGCTATTGAGAACAAAAATGAGGCTTTACATACTTCTTGGAAATTAAAGAATACTACTTCCTCGTCAACTTAATATATGCCCACTCAAAGCCAAGTATGAGTATACAATAGTTACTCATTTCTGAAATGGTTTTCTTTGCTCCTCTTAACAGTCATTTGTATATTTTGATCGCATTTATAAAGCACATAAAAGCCAACTTCAAAATATACTCTTTGAAAGACCCATAGGTAACTGCAAGACATTCTAAATGATAGATGGAACGAGAGCCACAATAACTGGGTGTAAAACCATCTTCAACACTCACCCAGCAATCCCAATAAACACATTCTCCATGAATATTACTAGTTCAAAACAAAAACTGATTTCTCTGCTACTTTTCTCAAAAGATGTCCCCACCCAGAAGGTCACTTGGGGTGAAAAGTACCTACGGATTTTTCATGACACTTATCTCCATCATATCTGAGTACTACTAAGATATCATTTCATGTTAAACCCTCCCAGATTACACCATATCTACACAAAACATGTTCACTAATATCCTGTACACCCTCCCCCCTACCTCCGAGTGGAGAAATTTGATTGAAAAGAATGGCACCACATGCTTTAAAAACTTGGGCCAAACCGTTAGATGAAAACATCCATGGCTGTGCGCTGTCTCTATTACAGAGAGCCTCTCAAAGGAGTACCAATAAATAGTTTTAAAGGAACAGGTTTTTCAGTTAATTATTTACTTAATCAGAGTCAAGTATGTATGATAGTTTAGCTGCTTCCTTTGCCCAATATATATTCTCCCCAAGTTCCCCACATAATAACTCAAACCCATAAAAATTTGTCGAATTGTCCCCAAAAGAATGGCACAAGTGCAAAATAAAAGCTACATTGAGGGGAAAGACAATATACCCTCTGTCATAGTTTTTTCAATTTTTGGGGTCCACCAACAGTATATTAAAGCCAAATGTAAGAGTAATGTTTGAACTTATTTTATGCTCTCTACACCAAACCTAAGTACTAATATGGTTAACAACTTCCAAATCCTAGATTGCACCATTTCTTTAACAACATAAATAATTGTCCCCTTAACAAATCGAAAAAAAAAATGCCACCACGTGTTTTATTTTTAGATGAAAACTGACCATAATTGTTTTCCTTTGTTAGCTAAGTTATGTTAGTCCCTAGGTCGGTATGTTCTTTATCAAAGACAAGCCATAACTGCATAACAAAAGGTCTTTAAGACTCAAAGAGACTCTTAACAATATGTACCATTTAAGTAGTGTGATCAAACTTTACAACATTCAATGTATTCAATGTAGCTTCCTTGATAAACTCTTTGTGTTTATGAGTCTGTCTTTATAACATCCATAAAGTTTTTTATGACCAAGTATACCATATAACTCATGATGATATTGCAAGTAAAATTAGTATGTACTAAAACGCGGAAAATTAAACTTCCTTTTTTTGAATCTCATAAACGAGAATGCACACATAGAAGGTAGCCTAAAGTTTCACCTACGCTATGCCTGAAGAATATTGTAAATCTTGCATTTTTACTAGTGGACTACTTTTTGACCTCAGTAAATCAGAATCATTTACAGAAGGTAGCTACTACGTCCCCATCAGCAAAGAACTACTTTGAACTTAACTTGAGTAATTATCAGAGATTTAAATTAATAACTTTGCACTTGCAGTGTTCTATCGTAAAATCCAGACAACTTTTGAAGCAACATATAACAAAGCATTCAAATGCATAAAAAATGAGGTCAAAATGATAATTAACTTTCGAACTACTCACTTCACTCTATCAAAGTTAATACCCATTCGTTTACCACCATCTTGACCTGTAACAGAGACCAATTAAGAACAGATTAGTGACTGAAAAAAAAAATACATTTCACACCTACAAACTCAGCTCACTTAACTTGTTCACTGATTCTGAAAAGAAGCAAACTATACATTTACGCATGCTTTAAAAAATGAAACAGAAATAAAGTAATTACAAAATTGTACATTCTTCCATTCCCTTCATTTCTTCCCCAACCCGCACCAACCATAATAATAAAGAGCAGATTTTGAAGCATATATAAACTAAAATTGCAAATCCACACAACGCAGAATAACCAAACGGAGTGGTTTAGAAAACAAAAAGGCCCACTTTTGTCTAATACCAAGTAGTAGCATAAATTCCCAAAACCCAAACAAAATATGAACACTGATTTCGCTATCGTTGTGTTCTTGCATAAATTAAATGAAATTCGTAAATACATAAACATATATATATATATATATATACAGAGAGAGAGAGAGATAGAGAGGAGGGAAGGGAATAATTTTAATGGATAACCTGGTAAAGGGTTGTAGTAACCAAGGACTTCCAAATGCTTGCCGTCACGGGGAGATCTGCTATCAGCTGCCATTACTCTATAAAACGGCTTGTTTTTGCATCCAAACCTCGACAATCTTATTCTCACCACCATTTTCCTGCCGATGAATTTCACACCTCCAAGAAAGGGTTTTGGGTTCTTTAAAAATGTATTCCCAATTTTGAAAGGGTTAACTGCGAGATTGTCCCTCAAAATTCTACCAGGTTTCATTTTTAGCCCCAAAGGTATGAACTTTCTCAATTGTGTTCATTCATATTTATAATTTTACAAATTATTCCCCTAAAAAAATTATAGTTTTCTTACTTATTTTATTTTTTAATGATGAAAAATAAAATGAAGCCCTAAAAAAATTACGATAACCCCATGTAAAAAGCAGCATAATTAAAATTAATTTTTTAAAATGAAGTTTTGATTTTACACTTATGTGCAAGATAAGTTAATTTAAAGAAAAATGTATATT
The DNA here is from genome assembly GCA_020205615.1 of Panax quinquefolius. Taxonomy (NCBI): domain Eukaryota; kingdom Viridiplantae; phylum Streptophyta; class Magnoliopsida; order Apiales; family Araliaceae; genus Panax; species Panax quinquefolius. Next base: position 158,157,569 of record CM035152.1, read on the forward strand.
TGATTTAGGTGATTAGGTAGTGTTTAAAAATGCATAATAAGTGATAAAAATAAATGAAAAATAAAATAAATAAAATGGAAAGTGTTGCAATAAAATGAATTTTTTTTTTATGACTTCATGCTTAGGGATGGCAATGGGACGGGACGAGGCGCCGAGGCGGAGCGAGGGGAGGAGATTACATGTCTCACCCCATCCTTAGTCATAAAAAAATTTAATACCTGCCCCATTCTTCACGGGAACTAGAACTTAATAACCATCTAAATTTATATCATCGCGGCCTGCTTGGATTAATATTTTTTAAATAAAAAACATCAATTTTAATTATATTTACATACATCAATTTTAATACATACATAAAAATTACATCATATTTTAGCGCATACATAATAAAATTTTAAAAAATTAAATAATAATAATAATTTACACACACACAAGGATATATATATATATATATATTTTAATTAGATAAATATAATAGTATAAATATTGTTTTGATTAGTATATAACTATTCGGTGGCAGGGGGTTGAGCCAAGGATAGTAAATACCATTATTGACCCCATCCCCGACCAGCGTTAAAATCACGGTCTCAATTCAGGAGTGGGGATTATCATGGGAACGAGATAAATTATCATATGTTTCTCAAAAGTTTTTAGAAAAATGATCAATAATTTTGTATCTAAAACATATGTAATTATAGTAGATATAAAAAATAATGAATACACACCCCACAATTAAAATCCTTATCGCTAACTTTTTATTTGTCAAATACTCTTGAGTGTCAGCGAACCGTTGTTATTATTTTTAATAATTATATTTTGTTGGTCTAGCAAACCATTGTTATTATTTTTAATAATAATATTTTTATTATATTTCTTTGGTCAGAAAATAAAATTTTCATTTGAAGTTCTGACATATTTCTATTCATTTATTAAAATGTAGTACTAGACATAAATTTCTATATCATATATTTTTATTTTAAATTGAATTCTTCTATACGGACATTTTTATAATTTTATATATTTGTGGGTGGTCAAAATATAAATAGATAAATTTTTAAGACATTCATGCTCAATTTTTATGTTTAATATAATTTTTTTTCTAAATTACATTATCACAAAAAATTATTTATGAACCTTGTACTTAAATAAAGTAGAATTAGAAAAAGCTTAAATACGAGTCTTCGTCTCAAAAGAATCCCCATCCTACCAAACACAGTCTAATATGTTACCTGGACATATAAAAGGCGCGCAACTGTTAGGTTTTTTATTATAAAGAGAAAAACAGAGCGGTTTACATTAGAAGAAAGCTTCAATTAACAATTCTCTGATTTGAGTTTATCTCCTTCCTCACAGCTCCACCATAGTTGTAGGTTCCGTGTTTGAAGAATTCCAATCTCCAATGAGCAATTCCAAGAACAGCTTCAACATATTCAACATGTCCGCTCTTAATTCCGGTAAAAACCCACTCATAAAATCCCAAAACTCCCAATAATAAATGTTAATGGATAGATTTATGTAATCTTACGGTTTTGATTATTGTCTTCGTTTTATGTAGCTCTGCTTCCAAATGATGATCGAGCTGACAAGGTGAGTTATTTCGGTCATTTCATTGGTTTAACGCAATGTGTACATGATTGTATCATAATTCATTGTTGGCTATTTGGGTTTGATTTGAGTTTTTTAATAAAGGAGTTTTGATTCAGAAATTGATTGGGGATGTGCTCGAGGATTTGTCTTCGGTAGTGATGAAACGTGTGGAGGCTCTCAAGGAAATTCAGGTGTGTGTCCCAATCAATGTGTGTATGTATGTATGTATGTATGTGTAACCGATTTATAGTTTCGGATAGACTTTTCTGAGAATTGAAGGAGGAAGAGAGAGAAGAAATTGGATAGAGAGATAGGAAAATTGATTTCATAATATTCATATCCCGTTTTCAGTACATAGCTAACATTATATAGACAATTCGACTAGTTTAAGCATTAGCTCTCAGCATTATGGAGTGTGTTTCTTTTTAGTACTAGTCCTCTGTTTCCTGCCTGGCAATAAGGTAAAAAGTAGTCTTATTTTCTGGTAGGGAGTCGGTTCATTTGTGCCTTGAAAACCAAAAGCTGCCCTTTTTCAATGCCTTAACCACCACTAATTATTTTGTGTGCTATATTGTGATTCTGTAGCTAGGAGTTAAACGTCTCCAGCTAGACTTTGTAGAGAAGAGAAAAAATAGGTAGGGAGGGAAGAAGAGAAATAAGAGGTTGGAATTTTGATGCTTTGATATTTCGATAAATTGCTAAATTTGTTACTCCCTAAGTTCCATAATAATATAGTTACTTAAACCCTAATCACTCTTGTCCTCTGACAAGTATTTCTTTCTCCTGCCTGTTGGCATGTATGGTTTTTGATCCCCTTGTGCACCTTTACGTTTATAATGGCGTCTAATAGTCAACAAAATATCCTAGAGCTTGTTGCTTCCTGCCATAATCTGACAATTGAGGAGGAAGAGGAAGGTGGACTTGTTTTGGAGGGGGATTTTGGATTTGAGGAGGATTTTACCCTCTGTTTAGTGGGGCGATTTTTGGTGACGAAGTCGGTTAATTTTCAGGCCATGCAGGATACGTTGATCCCGATTTGACAACCTATGAAAGGTATCGAGGTTAAGGAGCTGCCGGATAACATGTATTTGTTTTGTTTCTTTCAGGGATATGGAGAGGGTTTTGCAAGATGGGCCGTGGTCTTTCGTTAACAATATCCTCCTTCTTCATCGTTTGTTGCCGGGAGAGCAATTTTCCCATATCCCTTTGAATGTGGTGGAAATGTGGGTTCAGGTCTTTGATCTTCCTATTGGATTCATGTCATCAAAGGTCGGTCAGGCTGTTGGGAACTATATTGGTCGCTTTGTTAACTCGGATGCTCGTAATTTTGACGGCAATATAAAGACTTTTATGCGAGTAAGAGTGGCTATGGATATCTGTAAGCCTATAGTGAGGAAGATGAAGCTTAAACGAGAGGGCAATGGTGCTTGGTTCTGGGTTAACTTTAAATATGAGCGCCTCCCAACGTTTTGTTTCTATTGTGGCTTTATGTGCCTGATAAATTTTGTGTTAAGTTGCTCGATAATCCATCACCTCCGCCGTAGTCTGAGTTTGTTTATAGTATTTGGCTTTGGGCACAATCAAGGCGTTTGGTTAATAGTCCGGCGGAGAAGTGGTTGCGTCAGCCCGGTAAGGAATTCCATGCTCCGGCGACTGCTGAAGAGGTAGATGGAATGCAGGTTGATAAGGTTTCTCCTAATGTTCAGCAGTCTGTTGCGGCAGTTGCGGTGTTGAGCAAGCAAATCATAACTTCAGCGGATGTAAGCAAGGATCACTCTCCCTATCTCCTGTTATCCCAAGATTCCTGGGGTGTAATTGAGACTCCTAAAAATCAGTTGGATGTTGACGCTTTTGAAAAGGATATTTCTGAGTCTAAAGGGGTTGTTATTGGTGAACAGAAGTGTAGGAGGATGGTTGGAAGTGGTGAGGTGGACGGTGTTATTAATATGGGCTCTAACTCTGTGGCTTCGGTTGGGCTTGTAATGGATAATCCGACTCCAAAAAATGGATTGAAGGCGGGCTCTGGACATTAGGCCCGCCGAGATAAATGACAACCTTGAGCTGGAACTGTCGTGGGTTGGGTAATTCACGGATAGTTTAGGCCTTAGCTAACCTAGTCCGTCAGTTTAAACCTAGTTTTATTTTTCTTGCTGAAACTATGTTATCACGTGATCGTTTATATTCAATTATGATGGTGTTTTTGCAGTAAGTCGTGTTGGCCATGGAGGGGGTATTGCCTTTCTATGGAAATGTAAAGATAATGCTCATCTTCTTTCTTATTCTGCTCATCATATGTATGTTATTGTTAATCTCCACGATATGCCTACATGGCGACATACTGGTTTCTATGGTCATGCGGCTCGTTCAGATCGCCACTTATCATGGTCTCTTCTCCGATATCTAAGTCATCAATCTTCTCTTCCGTGGTGTTGTTTGGGGGATTTTAATGATCTCCTTTCTTCCGAGGAAAAGCAATGTGGTGTTAGCCATCCTTAGTGGCTCTTCGATGGTTTTCGAAAAGCGATTGATGATAGTGGGCTTCATGATATTTGTATGGACGGTTACCCTTTCACTTGGGAGCGTCGGCGGGGTTTTCTGGATGGTGTTGAGGAGAGGTTGGATAGAGCGTTGGCTTCTTCGACTTGGTGTTCTGAGTTTATTGATGTAAAGCTTCGCAATTTGGAGGTTTCGGTATTGGATCATTCAACGATTCTCTTGGTTTTTATGCCTTCACATCAGGTCTATAAAACTCGAAAATTTCGCTTTGAGAATCTTTGGTTACGTGAACCTCAGTGTAAGGAAATTGTTTCTTCTAGCTGGCAGTGTAGCGAGGGTCGACCTATCCAGTCAAGGCTGAAGGCGTGTGGGGTGGACCTCCTGGAGTGGGGTGGCCATTTGACTAAGCAATTTCGGGGTCGGTTGCCAGCTATTAAAGCAGAGATGAAGGTAGTTCGTCCCCGACGAGATGCGATCTTTATGGCCAGATATGAGCATTTGAAGTCTAGTTATAATTTAATCCTTTCTAAGCAAGAGAATTTTTGGAAACAAAGATCCAAACATCTATGGCTTCAAGCTGAAGATTCTAATTCGAAGTTTTTTCACAAATCGGCCAAATCTCGGAGGAAGAATAATTTGATTTTGGCTCTTAAGGATGCTAGTGGGCAGTGGCGTGAATGGGACACTGGTCTTCCTAATCTTTTGCAATCTTATTTCCAAACCATTTTTACGTCCAGTGAGTCTCAAGGGCAGCAAGTGATTTCTGTATTGACTCTAGACTTGACCTCGTTCAACGTAATTCTTTGATTGCTCCTTTTACTAAGGATGATGTTCGGGTGGCTGTTTTCTATATGCATCCAGATAAGTCTCCAGGTCCGGACGGAATGAATCCTGCTTTTTATTAAAAGTTTTGGGGAGTGGTGGGTGATTCGGTCTCTACTGCTTGCCTCAATTTTCTTCAGAATTCTGCGTTTCCAGTTGGTCTAAATGACACAAATATTGTTTTGATTCCTAAAAAATCAAAGCCGGAGTTTATTACTGATTTTTGTCCTATTTCATTATGTAATGTGTTGTATAAAATAGTGGCGAATGTGACGAACGAGAATTTTGTAATTAATTTTAATATTTATTGAATTAAATAAATATTTTTCGATGATTTAATTATTAGATTAAATAATTAATTCGCCTTGATTGTGGTAGATTAATTTAATTATATGTGTTACATTTATTAAATTAATGTAGAGAGTTTTATTATCAAAGTATGTGATTATGTGAGCTTATTGTATTAAAAGAAATATTTAATAAGCATATTGGTATTTTAATTAATTTAATTATTAATTAGAGAATTGATAATTTGACATTATTTATTAATGAGAAAATTATTTATGTGACTATGTGAATTTATGAGAAATTACTATATTTTATTTAAAATATATTAAATAAAATATTGGATTTATTTTATAAGGAGTGTGACATTTTCAAACTATATGATAAAGCTTTATTAAATTAAATGACTTTGAATCAATTAAGGGTTGCCAAACAAGGCCCTAGTAGTGGTTGGATGCGATTACCCATGTTTGGGTTAATCGACCATTGACAAGATCGCTTCTCTTCTCTCTCTGTTATATTACGTCTTCTTTTATTATTATTATTCTAAGTCCGGAAAAGCAGAGAGAGGAGAGAGTTTGAGAACTTTGAGAGAGATTGCGAACATTGTGATTAAAGGTGAAAAAGTGTGAGAAATTGGGAATTGTTGTCACCACAATGTAATCTAAGCAGAGTATTGAGGTAATCCATTCTTCCCAAATTTTAAAGTTACGTCATTTACTTTTTATAAAATGGCTTTCATATATTTTGTAAAATCTACGTAATTGAGAAAGGGTTTGATTATGAGTTTATATATGGGTTAAGATGTATCAAATCGTATTTGATTATATATATATTATGTGAATTATCATGTCATCAGTTTCATAATACTATGAATTGCTATTTCAAAAATTTACAGAGTATGGGTTTTGGCCTTATGGCCTTATACATGATATTTTATGTATTGATCGTATGTTATCCCTAAATTTTACACTCGTATATTATTATGCATGTTGATCTGAAAAAACCAAAGTTTAAATAAGCGGATTGGTGTTATAACGAATCCAGTAGTGACAATTTTCATGTTTTATTTTCAAAACCTTCAAGAACATCAAGAACAGTGAAAGTAAATGTGTTGATTTTGCAAATTATGTGTTGTAACTTGTTAAAAATCATGCTAGATGGGTTAAGTAATGATTATATATGTATTACAATGATTGGGTAAGTCTAAATTGTAAAAAATAACTAATTGGAAGTTATGGCCATATTCACGTATAATTTTACGTGTGATTGATTTTGGCCTAATTTGGCCTTATGTTCATGAATCTATAAGCTAGAACACTCTGAGCTGCTAAGACGCGGAAAATGAGCTCAGGTAACCTTAGCTTGGTGGCAAGCGTTACTAAACTAAATTACCACTTACTTGATCAACAAAATAAATAAATAAATAAAAAAAATAATAATAATAAATAAATATTCGATGAAAATTATTATTAAAATATTTATAAAATAAATTAAATATTTTAATTGAGATATTATGGAATAAAATAAATATTCGATGAAAATTATTATTAAAATATTTATAAAATAAATTAAATATTTTAATTGAGATATTATGGAATAAAATAAATATTCGATTAAAATTATTATTAAAATATTTATAAAATAAATTAAATATTTTAATTGAGATATTATGGAATAAATTAAATATTCAATGGAAATTATTATGAAATAATTTATTCGAAGTGTAATAATAGTAAGAGAATGAAAATATTCTAATTTAATTAAGTAATTAAATTAGAAGTGTAATGATGTGTTAAATAAAGTGGAGTTTATATTAAATAATTAAGTGAAAATGTAACTAATGAATGTCGTGAATACTTATGGTATGTGTGTAGGATTTGTGGTGAGCTAAGTAGTAATCGTTTAGCTACGCATGCGAGGCAAGTTTTCTAACCCTACTTGTCATTATTGTTCAAGTTTATTAATTACCTCGAGTAAATTATCATTATTATTATTCATGTTCAAATGTTATATTAAAGATTGATTATCTTTTCAAAGCATGATTCAGCTTATACAATAATTGTCTATCAGATACTTTCTCGAGATTATTATTCAATTTGAATATCATTATTATTGAACCTTATGAGACTAGCGAACCCTTATTGATTCGACTAGTCCATAGTTGATGAAGCGTTCTAAATTTTGAACCCTCGATGAATTGTCCAAACCAAACTTCCTTTGGTGCGGACTCGAATGTCAAACCGAGATGAACCCGCAAAGGGATTTACTTATGCGTTAGCGTTAAGATATTGTGCATGATTGTACTAAGGGTCGATCCCCTAAATACGAGTAGAAAAGTCCATAGTCTTATGATCGTTAAAGGTTTCAAGTATAACCTTGATAACCTAGGACATAGTTCAAGGTCTTATGACCCTCGTAAATCTTTTGATTCTTGTTATTCATTTTTGATTCAAAAGTTGAGCTTTTATTCAGATGTCTTTGATTCACTCGCATGTTATTATACTGTTATTTCATTGTTATACTTGTGGGCATTTGTGCTCACTCTTGCGTAATAATAACATTGCGATTAAGAACGAAAGAACCGGATTTAACCTTCTACTAGTAAAGGCAAGGGCAAGGTTAACAAGTGATGAAGACTTGTTGTTTTATATGATGATGTGTTTGTTTAAGACTTAAGTTAATGATGTTGTTTAAGACTTAATTGTTTATGATTCCGCACAGATGTTTAAAGTTAGAGTAACCTGGGATTGTATTTATTATGTAGTTGATGTAACCCCACAAGGGGAGATTTATTATTATTTCTATCTATTGCATGGTTTGCATTTATTATGGGTAAATAGATAGATGATATTTGTACAGTGAACACCAAATCCCGTGGAATTGAAGTACCCGGATTTGGGGGTGTCACAGCGAAGATGTTGGCCAATAGATTGAAGTGTGTGTTGGATTCGGTGATCTCGGAACAACACAGTGCGTTTATTCCTGGGCGCTTGATCACTGATAACATTATGATTGCTTATGAGGTTGTTCACTGTCTTAAACGTAGGCGTCAAGGAAAAACGGGATATGCGGCGTTGAAGATTGACATGAGCAAAGCATATGATAGGCTAGAATGGGATTATCTCTGGTCTGTGTTGAATCGGATGGGTTTCCCCTCCGAGTGGATTCAGTGGATGAAAATGTATCTCAACTGTTCGCTACTCAATTTATCATAATGGTACAAATTTGGATCCTATAATTCCGTCACGAGGGTTACGCCAAGGTTTGCCCTTTGTCTCCATACCTTTTTATTTTATGTGCCGAAGGTTTTTCTGCTATGCTACGCAGGTATTGACAGTCTTGGTTGGCAAGTATGGGTTTAAAATTTGGGTAAAGAAGAATTCAATACTCTCAATTTTTCCCCTTTCACCCCAATACAACCCATTTTTCTTCAATTTAGATCCAGGAATTCTCAACTCTTCCAGGTATTTTTCATATGCTTGACACCCATAATCATTTTTAAGTGATTAGGAGATAACAGGAGCAAACAGGAGCAAACACAAAGACATGACAAGAAGAAATGAGAGAGAGGATCAATGGAATTAACCTTCATGCTTGGCTCTCGCTCAATTTCCTCATGGTATACAAATTTCTTTTCGATTTCAGAATTAACTTTAGCTTCAGTTGGCTCAGGACTTTTGTCGAACACCTTATCTACAAGGCACAACTCTTGCCATTTGGCCAAAACAATTGCCCTTTGTAAGGAATCTGGACCCCACAAATTCGCATAGTTCCTGATTTCTTCCTTCAAACCAGCAACAAATAGACTCACAGCCCAATCTTCATCAAAGCTATCTTCACTCCAAGTCTCTGCCCAACATTTCAACTGCAGGAATGAATTCTCATACTCAACTATGGAGTTGAATTGTTGGTGATACATGAAACAATTCATCACATATTCGTTGTGCGACAACTCAAAATTCTGAATCTCCCTTGCTGTTAAGACTCGTCAATTTTTTGTTTCGTACCTTCGCAATTGATCAACGAAATCAGTAGTGTCTTCCGATTGTTTGGTAATCGAGTCCATGGATTGTTTGTTGTTTGATTCCACCATGGAATCACTCAATGAAAGCACCATTGTTACCGATTTATAGTTTCGGATAGACTTTGCTGAGAATTGCAGGAGGAAGAGAGAGAAGAAATTGGATAGAGAGATAGGAAAATTGATTTCATAATATTCATACCCCATTTTCAGTACATAGCTAACATTATATAGACTTCACTGAATAATCAATCTTAATCATCCATCTTAGTCTAATCTCTACCCTCCATTTATTTATATATATTAAGCTATATTTGTTACAGTATGCTGTATGATGTAAGTGTCATATTGTGAATTTTGGTAATTGTATACTATTTGAACTGTTTTTTACTTGTGACTTTTGCACACATCATGTTCATCTTGATTTTCAAATTAGAGGTATGATTGAGAGTGAATTTTCCAATTTGTAGGCTGGCTTATTTGAGATGCATATGTATCACTGCAAATGTATATGGTGAATTTTATATGAATTCTCTCTTATTACTTAGTAGCTTCTTTTTCTTAAAGGAATTCTGTATGCTATTTAGAGTCATCATAATGATGTACTGTACTACTGTGGTAGGAAACTATACCTTTTTCTCATGGGCGAATTCAGGAATTTTTCCCAGTAGGAACAGATTTTAATTAATTTTTTTTTTGAATTAAAATAAAGAAAACTTGAACTAATCTTAACATTAAGTAATCATAATCTATTAAATATACTAAATTGCAGCACCATTGCATGACATTTGTCATTCCCAAATTACAACACATGTCCTACCTAATTAATGTGCTCATTCATTACTACAGTTTTTATATTATCGCTACTTAATTATTATCTCCTAAAATCACTACTTTTAAATCCCACATTAATATTTTGATTTTATAATACCATAAATCACTACAACTCTAAATTGTTACGATAATGTTAATCTGTTTCTAATATTATCATTACTAATTTAATTATTATCTTCTAAAATCACTATTTTTTAATCCCAAATTAATATTTTGAATTTATAATCCCTAAATCACTACAAATCTAAACTGTATTTTTGGTAATGTCATTTGTTCGATATTATCCTTTCTAATTTAATTATTATCTCCTAAAGTCACTACTTTATGATATTATCATTACTAAGCTATTATCATTACTCTCAGTTATTTAACCTAATTTTCTCCCTATAAATACAACATAATATTATACCATTTATAATTATATTACAACATAATATTATACACTTTAAAACATTTAAAACAAAATTAATATAACAAATAATATCAATCATAACTTACTATGTTGATTTTATAATCACCAAAATCCACTACTTTTCTGTACATAATTATTATATCCTAAAATCACTATTTTTCTAATATTATATCATTCATAATTATACCATACATTATATCATACATGTATGGTATAATAGTATAATACACGTATAGTATAATAATATTATAATACACGTACATAACAAAATAACAAAATCATTACCTATCTAAACTATGTGGATATTATCATTACTAATTAAATTATATTATAACATAATATTATACCATTTATAATTTTCATTATTCTACGTTATTTAACCTAATTTCTCCCTATAAATACATATCAACTATTATGCAACAACTCATGCTACAAACAATTCTAAATACTGTTGAAAGTGCAAAGGAGTTATATGGAGACCTTCATATTATTGTGACAGTGCATTCAATGGGAGGGGCTATGACTTCATTTTGTGGACTATATCTCACGGTGTTTATATTTATAGCTTCTTCATCTATTGCATTCTATTATGTGGATTGTAGCTTTAAGTACTAGCATCCGGTAAATTATTTTCATCATCATTAATAGTTTTTTTTGGCATTATGGTAATACTGTGAGTGCCTCTACAATTGTCAAAAATGGATAAAAAACTAATGAGACAATGTATTCGTTTTTTAACTATAACATTGTGTTGTGTATGACACGATGCTATACTGCTATGTTTTTGGACACGATGTTTGTTTGACATGAAGATCCAACATAATTATTAATGCTCGTGCTTTTCAGTTTTCGCATGTAACATGTAATTTTCCTCAAGGTCTGAGGACCGAAACTGGGACATTCTTCGTATGTTTTCCCTTTCGTTTGGATGTTTGAATTCTGGTGCAAGTAAGTGTATATGAGACATGGACTCTTTAAAATGCATCAAGTAGCTGTGTCAGATATTTGAGGCTTGGTGAGGTTTGTGTAATGTGTAACAGACTTCAAATATGCCACTAACAATCATATCAATATAACAACTTGATGACATTGTGCATTACACTTTCTAAATATTTGTTAGTTCTTTAGAATGAAAGAGGTACCCATTTTTAACCCTATTGGTTACATTATAAATATTTTTATCAAGAAATTAATATATATATATATATATATATATATATATATATATACACACACACACACACACACACAACTGATATATAATGTCCTGAGGTTTAGTGATCAGATTAATTCTATACTTGGATATGTATTTTCGCACAAAACTTTTACCCAACTCTATGTAACATATGCTACCAAAATTTGATCATCGAACAACAATCTACCATCTTCTTATTATATTTTAATTTATTAATTGCACGTATAAATTTATTATTAATAAAATGAATAATCACGCCGTAACGCGCGGGTTTATATCTAGTAATATTTACAAATTGCAATAAATATTCATAATCCAAACTAAAACAAGAATTTCAAATAAAAAACATTTAGATACAATTTAAAAACTTATTTCGTTTACTTGTCATAGTTCAATTTGAATGATTCTCCAAATGTTCAAAACCTTAAACCAAATTTGCTTTCTATATTCAAACAAAACCATGAATTAATTTCAAAACATAAACTAGTTTTGATATCTTTTAATAAGTTTCAAACAAGTTTTACTTGAAATAAGATAAACAAACCATCCAAAATTTATACTCAGAACACCAAAAATTATGCATGATCCATTAGTTAGATGCATGGAAATAAAGTAATTATAACAACTAGACATTTTTCATTTTTTATTTTCCATTATAAAATAAGGCAAAATCATTGTAAGCTATCACAATAAAAGACATAAACTCGAAGATTAAACAACCCAAAAATAAAAACTCAATCAAACCAAATAAACAGTAACCACGGTCAACCAAATCAATAACAAAAAAAATAATGAAACAATCCTTTACAATTCACACGGATGAACATTTAAAATCAAAAATTATACAAAAAATACTTATAAAATTTCACCAAGTTTTAAAACTAAGAAGATTTTTGTTGATTTATGAAATTTTTTTGCCCCCTCCAAATTTAACTTTTTCATTAATCTGTCTCCCTTAAATTTATTAATTTACGTATTTGCTCTGCCCCTTAAGTAGATCTGCCACTGCTTTTTCTCATATATCTAGTAGAGATTATATGTATACTAATATTCTTTAATTTTTTTTAACCTCATTTCTGTTTCTTTTAGTTCGGAAGAGTGTTATGTTAAGCAGTGTAGCCTATTCACCTGTAGGTCAAATGCTAGTCACCCATCATTGCTTTGGTCATGCCTTTACATCTATTGATGGTTTTTCCATTCTTACCTGGACCCATATTGTTTTAATATTTCACAAGTTCTGATGCTAACTGCATTGAAGTGGCCCAAACGCTTTGCTTCATACATGTTCATATCTAGAGAGACATGGTACATATCATGTAAAATCACCCTTTAGAAAAATTTGTTATCAAAAGGGTCATGAAGTGGCCAAGGACATTTTTACTCTTTCTATCTATATACTTAAAAGGTTTGCAAGTATTAAAATCTACTACTTGGAGCTAATATCATTGTGGTACTTTTACTCCCCATAATAAATTCTTTGTAATGGGCTGGTTGTACATCATACATGCCATATGTCGAACAAGACACATGGTAGGTATGTTTAGAATCAGTCATTACAACAATTGTTTATCGAAGAGTTAGTGGCAATGTCTGAGGTAGTTGTTTTTCAATGTTGTTTTGTGTATTTATAATAAAAATGTTTGCCAGAACTTCAGCGTACTGGGCCCATATTTTTTGACTTCTTCACCTCCTATGATGACTGTTTTAAACTTCCCCAATGGTACTTCTAATCAGCTGGTTTTATATCATACTTGGTCTCATGTAAGAGGGCCACATGGTACTTATACTTTAAAATAAGCAGTTACAACAATTGCTATTCCAAGGGTTGTGCAGTGACTGATGATATAATTTATTTCATTTTGCTTAATTAACTGAACCTAAATTTTGCAATCTTGAACCTAATAAAAATTTCCTCATCTACAGAGCCAACATGATGAACTGAAGGCAAATTCACTTGTAGCAAAGTATCAAAAAATGTATCAACCACTTTATATACTACCTCTGCTGACTTCTGGCTCAATGCAATAAAGAATAATGACATTGTTTCTGAGGAGGTTAACTAATCCAGAATTTTATTTTGACATTTTCATTCTTTTATACTACCTCTGTTCCAATATAGGATCAATGTTGACCTTTTAAATTCAATTTGAGATATTTTCAAATTCAAAGTTGATATGAATTCTTGTTATTTTAGACAATATAATTTTTAAAATCGTAAACTATGTAAAAGATCGTACCAATCATAAGATCTATTGTTTTTAAAAGTAAAACGAATAACTTCAATTTTGAATTTGAAATATCTTATATTGATTTTGAAAAATCAAACTTGATCTTATTTTTTGGAATAGAACGGAGGGAGTATGATTTATTAGTTCAGCTGTGGTCATATCAATTTCTTTTATGAAGCCAGCTTTCGGAGCGTGGTGAAGGAGCATCTCAAAGATATAAAGTGGGCAAGGATGGATAATCCAAAGGGTTTCGAGCCCTCAAATATCTCAAAGATATAAAGTGGGCAAGGATGGATAATCCAAAGGGTTTCAAGCTTGAGTTTTTCTTGAACACAAATCCTTATTTCAAGAATGATGTTCTGATGAAAATATATTACTTGATTGATAAAAATGAATCGATTCTGGATAAAGCTTTAGGGTATTTTATTTTAACTCCTCTAATCTTCTGAATCTTTCACATGTTCTTACTTGATGAATTTTTGAGACAGTTGTGCACTACCTTTTTTTGTTCTTTATTATACCTAACACTTAAATTTTGTAGGATGGAGATAGAATGGTATCCTGGGAAATGTTCGACACAGAAGATTCTTAAAAAGAAGCCCAAGAAGGGTTCAAAGAATGCCAAGCCAATCACCAAAACTGAAACGTGTTCAAGTTTTTTCAACTTCTTTAATCCACCTAAAGTTCCTAAGCTTGAAGATATTGATGAGGACATTGTAAGTTCAGCATCATTCTGTTTGGGAGATTTTTAAAACTGTCACACTTTTTTCCTTCTTTTTTTTGGTAATCTAGGAGGTCCCTCTTACATGAATAGTAAGTGGGTCCCACACTTATGTGAGAGCGGACCTTTTGGAACAACCAAAATAATTTTTTGGAAATATTCCTCCCCTTTTATCTGTATTTATTCATTTTTTTTGAACAGGCAGAAGAGCTTCAAAACTCAGTGGACTACGATTATGATGTAGGGTTAGTGAGATCTGCCAATTTGTAGCAGCCATCTATGGCTTCTTAATTATTTATTATCACGGTGATGGTGGTTGCCATCGGTCTATTGACAAAATTAACTGAAATGTTAATTAAAATTATTTGGTACCTTACTTGGGGTGGATTAGGTTTAAATCTTGGAATGAATACTCTAGGACCCTTGAGATTGATAGAGCAATCATTTGTTCATCTTTCTTGTTAGAAAGCTTATGATTCTTTTCTTGTAGATCAACCATTTGGGATAATAAGATTATCCCCCAAGCTGTGTTGTGGTTTACTGGGGGAAGCAGATCAGTACTGCGGAGATTTTTATGATGAAGACATAGATGAAGAAGAAGATGACGACGAGGAGGATGAAAGTAAAACCAGGAAAAAGGTAATTCGATTAAAATTAGTGTTTTACAGTTTTATTATGCAATCATTTATTTATTTTATCTTTTATGGTCGATTGGTTCATTCATTATTGTTGCAGACTACATCTATGTGCAAGGTGTGATACTTGATTCAATATATTGCATGTTTCTGTTCTCGTCCTGCCTTTACAGTTCCTTCCTCATCTTGCTCGTCGGCCTCAGGATTGCAAGCAGCAATAGCAGTTTCAGCATTGGCGTTTATAAATTTATTTCAGGTTGTTATGTTGAACGGGGCTGGCTGGTTAACAGTTGGTTTTTTGGGTGGTTAATATGAAAGCATTACATAGTAGGATAGTTGATCAGTTTAGATTCTATTGCAGTTTTAATTTAATTGTTTTTTTCTTGGGAGATTGTTGAAGGAATGAGGTGAAATGGTTAGGTTGCTTATGATTCACCAAATGTATGTTTGATTATTTTGCTCCTTGAAATTGGCATAGCATAGCCATATGTTTTTTCTTTTGTAATTTTCTTCATAGTATATGTATTTTAATTAAACTAATAATGAAAATAAAAAGAATACTTGTTAAAATGTCTAAGATCGAAAAAAATTTCTATTTTAAAAAAAAAGAGAAATATGTCTAGAGCTTGAAAAAGGAAAAAAAAAGTGAAACTTAACTTTTCAAAATAATATATGATTAATTTATATTAATAAGCCTAAATGTATTTCGTTTTTACGTGTATTCATATTTCTATTTTTTCACATTTTTCAGTACCAAACATTTCTCAAGTCAAAATGAAGAGTTACTACTTATTAGATAAATAATAGGAGAATATTATTTTTATTTATATGGTTTTTGTTCACTTGAAAGTGTGAAAAGACTGACCAAGGTTCGTGAAGATTAGTCCGACTGTAGTTGGGATACTCATGTGAGAGAAATCATGTAAAAATATCAATTTCTAAATATTATTCTTTATCATTTGTAAATTTAAAATTTTTAAAGATATATTTTTATTTCATTTTTACGCTTAAATTTGTTAAGAATTTAATTTAATAGTGATAATAACATTGTAACGTCAAATTTAAATATTTTCATTTATACTACTAAATAAATAACTCTAAAAAATATTATTTTTTACACTGGGACTCTGAAGGAGTTACCGAGGTAGTAATATTAATTTTTACTTATTTTCTTAATATTTTTAATTAATATAAGTCATTTTATTTAAAACAGCCCTACAAACAATCTAAATTAGTGGAATAAATAAAGAAAACTATTCCTCATTCGGCGCCCTACAAAATTGAACCAATGTAATAAACTAGTATTAAATTGTTTAATTTTATTCCTCGAGGAGACAGAAACTTCAAAAAGGAGGGAAAATCCTTAAACCCTAGTAAGCAACCCTTTCTGAAAATCTTTCTTTTTCTCTCTGTATTAATGTACGTACTTGGATATAACTTAACAGAAGCTATTTCGCCTTAACTTTCCATTTGATTCCAATGCAGGTTTTGGTTGAGCTATTATTTTTGAATTTTTTCCACAGAAGTTATAATGGCGAGGCTTATTCGAAACGTTTCATTTATCAAACACTCGTTTCTCTCTCCACAGGTAATCCTTATCAAAACCCTCTTTGTTTATCTTCTGTAGTTTGTTCTTCTAATTAATTTCAGACCTCCTATTTTAGCTTTTTTCTCAACACAAAATGAAAAGAATGGAGTTATGTTTTGCTTTTAATTGCATGAAATTTACTCCCAAATACCATGCTGTAGTTACTGAAGCAATATAAAGAATTGGGGTTTTAGGCGATAATAATGCTTCTATCACTATTAGTTAACTGTTTTTTCAGAAGCAGGATTTGAGTTCCAAAAGTGCATTATCAATTTTTTTGTCATTAAAAGTAGAATACTAAGCAAGAAATAGTATAGCAAGAAAAGTAGAATACTAATGGTCTGCTTTTTGCCATTAGTTAGTATTTGGGATTACCATTTATTCGCTCCCTCTTTTCAGTTTTGCAACCTAAAATCAATGCAAAGCTTTCTTTTTGGAGCAAGAAAGTTATTTGAAGACATTATACTAATGATGGTTTAGTTTGTATAAAGTTTTTAGTTGTTACTTATCCCTCTTTCAGTTTCTTAATCAATTTGTATAAGGCAGTCAATTGAAGGCTTTGTTAGATACAATGCTCTACCATTGGCAAAGTCAATAATAAAATCTGTATTGGTTTACTAGGATTGTTGATTAAGACCAAATTGTGCCCTAAATTTTATCAAAATGATGCTTTCTCTAAAGGCACTGTATTGCATTTAGTGACCTGAATGCTGTTATTAAAAACTGAAAATGGATACTATATATATTAACTTATCTCAAACTGTAGAATTTAACTTGTCAAGGATAGTACTTGGTACTATGTCCTTAAGACAATTATGCCATCTGTATGGTGCTCAGAGTTAATAGCACTTGTCTCCCAGGGTACAATGACAGTGTATACTATAGTAGCACTCCAAATAGTATAATCACCGAACCAAAATAAATGCTCTGAAATTCTCTCTCAACTAACTACGAAATAATGACGACTATAAGACTAGAATGCTTGATGATTTACTGATTTGAATGAATAAAATGGCTGCCCCCTTCTATCTATTTATAGGAGGGATTACTGGATTAGTGACCCTTCAGAAGGGACATAACCCCTTGAAAAGGCACCATTTAGCCAAAACGATGTAGTTTTAAGGCTTATAAAAATAGGTGCGTCTTTTCAAACCATAAAACGACGTAGTTTGAGCCTTAATAGAACAAAAACGATGTAGTTTAAGGCTTAACAGAAAAAGGTGCGTCTGTTCAGTTCAAAACAACGTAGTTTTGCAGAGCCTGTTTAGGCAGATGGCCTTTCCCAAAACGACCCAGTTTAGACGCGTCCGTTCGGCAAGTAACGTTTCTCAAAACGACACAGTATTGATAATAAAATAAAATTTAAATAATTTTTTAATTAAAAATTTATTTAAATTTTGTCCAAAAAATTATATACAAGGACCCAGATCCACGAACCGCGAGCCACGAGCCCGAGCTCGAGCCCGAGCCCGAGCTAGGTCAGTGGGTGGTTAATTGGCCATGCATGGCCATGGCGTGTAGAAGTTCGAACCAAGCCTGGCACAGTCATCTCCTTCCACAAAAGTGGGGTGCCCCTTGGGGTCCAAACTCAATAACAACTTTCTCGTATATAAACATATTAAGTTTTTAATTCTTAACCGATGTGGGACTTGGTTTCCCACATATATTTATTATCATTTATCATTTTCAAGTGTGATTTTTGGGAGTTAATATGTGAGACCCCAAATTTTATGAATAAAGATTTAATTTTCTCGAAATATTTTTTTTAAAATTATGGTGTGGATTTGAGATAATGTTATAGTTGTGGGTAATATTTATAAATTTTACAAAGTATGCAAGTTGTTATATAATATTCGATTTAGTGCAGGAATATTCTTTTTTTATTAAATTGAATATTAAACGACGGTACAATCATTGGTGGACCCCATAACGGGTTTATTGTCGAATTGAAAACGACAAAAATATTTTTATGAAAATAACAACGGAAGTTTTACCATTAAACCGTTGAACTACTCGGTAGTAAAAGAAAAAGAATACTGGCGTGGTTGCGTAAGTAGTACACGTGGTATTGATTATTGATGCTTACGTGAGAAGTCACCAATTTTGTTCAATTATTGCTTGAGAATTGTTGCAGACAAGTATCTCACGTTATTTGATTCTTATTGTTGATATTTTATATATTATTAAATCAATAATTGAGATAACAAAGTTATTAATGTTATTATTTGTAATATTAACGATGTCTATAAGTTACGCCGAGGAGAGGTTTGGTCACCTAATTGCTGGCGCTAATAGGAGAAATCCTTTATCGAAAGCCCCTCTTTCCAGGAACGACATTTGGTCGATTAATAGTGTGAATTATAATAATGACGATGACGTTTTGTTTTATTAGTATTATTAATGTAATAAAACAGAAAAGCTTTTTATATAAAATGAATACTTTTATAAAGTTATTTGTTTTATTAGACAATAATTAGAATATAATATATTTTATTATGCATAGTATTTTGCATAGTGTCTGCGATAGTGTTTGCATAGTAAAATCTTTTTATATAAACAAAATATTTTTATAAAGTTATTCGTTTTATTATATTATAAATAGAATATATTATATTTTATTTAAAAGATTTTGTTTTATTAGAACATTTTATTGTAAACCAATCTGGACCGTCTCGTTTAAAAGTAAATCAATCTTGATCGTTAAATCATTGAATTAGTTATTATTCACCCATTCTTCTATAAATAGAAGCTCATTCCTTCATTATTTCTTACTTAATTTCTTTGAAACTCTTGAGAGAGAAATTATAGAGAGAATTTATAGAGAGAAAATCTATAGAGAGAAAGAAGAAGAAGTCTGCTACCTCACTATTCCAAAGATCCAGCTTTTTCTTCTAAGGTAAGGGGTATTTGTAAGACCCCAAACTTTTATAAATAAAGATGAATTTTCTATAAATATTATTTTTGAATATTATGGAATAAATTTGATATAATGTTATAGTTGTGGGTAATATTTATAAATTTTGCAAAGTATGCAAGTTGTTATAAAATATTCGTTTGCTCTGGGAATATTCTTTTTGTTAGGGAATATTCGCATAAATGGCTCAATCATTGGTGGACCCTATTAATGTAATTATTGGCTTCGGATCGAGAAAACGACAAAAATATTTTATAAAAATAACTACGGAGGTGTTACAATTTAAAGCTGTTGAACTACCCGGTGGTAAAAGTACAAGAAGATGCAGCGTGAGTTGCGTAGTAAGACACTGCAGATTGATTATTGATGCTTACGTGAGAAGTCACTCAATTTATGCTCAATTATTACTCTGAAGAATTCACGATCATATCTCTTATATTATTGATTGATTATTATCGTAGATCATCATATAATATGTTATAGTATTAAATCAATAATTGAGATGACAAGTTATAAATTATTAATAATTGTTGAAAGATTAAATATGTGTTGATGAAAAAAAATGATTTGTGGTAAGTTTGATTATTTTATGGGGGCTTCATATGTTATCATCTAAGAGTCTCTTCACGATAGTATTTACCTTCGTCGATAGTAATTACCTTCATCAATAGTAATTACCCTTGTGAATAGTATTTACCTTTCATCGATAGTAATTACCTTCACAATCGATAGTAATTACCCTTGTGAATAGTATTTACCTTCGTCAATAGTATTTACCTTCGTTAATAGTAATTACCTTTACCAGACGTCGAACCACTTGTCGTTTCACATTACAAAGGCCGAACCACTTGTCGTTTCACATTACAAAGCGTCAAACCATTCGTCAAGCCACTTGCCTTTTCACACGGCGGCGGTCTAAGCTAGAAATCTTCTATAAATAGAGGCTGAGGGCTTCATTTTTTCATTTAATTCATTCAAGCTATAGAGAGAGAAAGTATAGAGAGAATAAGAGAGAGAAGAAGAAGAGTATTTTGTTACTACACCGCCGCAAGATTCAATCTCCTACCAAATGTAAGGGGTGTTATTCTTTCTTATTCATTAAGAGAACTGTTGTTATTCCATCGCTTATTATTCTCGGCATTGGAATAACTTGTATAAGTGGTTTACCCTATACTTGGTGACATTCTTTATTATTACATTGGAACATCCATGCTCGTGTGTTTTACAGGACTCGGTTCGCGTCTTTATTATTATTACATTGGAACATCCTGTCTCGTGTGTTTTACACAGGACACGGGTTAAAATCTTTATTATTCTGTTGGAACATCCCTGCTCATGTGTTTTACAGGACCGGTTCCGTCTTTATTATTCCGTTGGAATATCCTATCATGTGTTTTTACACGGATCAGTTCCATCTTTATTATTACATTGGAACATCCGCTTCGGTGTAATTTCACCGACCTCCAGTTCCGTTATTTATTATTACATTGGAATAACTTTTATGCATCATGCGATTATCATCGCATTTATGGTGATTTCTTTTGTTATTCCATTCTTTATTATACCCAAATTGGTTAAAACTTTGACTTCTATACTCCATGAAATTAGTAGAATATCCTCGATATTTGCGTTTCATCCGAAGATCTTTTCATGGAAATATTCTTCCGATCATTCTTGAATTTTACTCTACAAAACAAAAGATTGTTGACAATTTGGACGTTAATAATTCCCGGATAAAATAATTCTTGAACATTTTATTGAATTCTTATATCATTGTCATCATCCTCATGTTTATATTTTTTTGAAAGTCATCTCATGGCACGTAGTGCGTAGATGGACTTGGTATGATTATGACCGAGACTATTGATTGGTAATCGCTGACCGTAATGTTACAAATGATGTGATAAAAATCCTCGATTGGTAGTAGTGCGTTGATGGGACGATTGTTGGCATGATCATGACCATTAATGAATACACAAATATTCTTGGCCCGTAGTAGCATGAATAATTGTGGTCGTGATACTTAAAGAATATCCTTGGCAGTAGTAAGTGGGGTGATTCGATGATGTGAAATATTTATTAAAGTCGAGTCTCAAACTATAATGATGATGAAAACCTTTTAAAACCTAAAAGATAGTAGATTTTATTTTCTACTTGACTCTTTTAATGGATTACAGTATTCCGCTGCAGCTTAAACTGGTTATCTATTGTATTTTATCGGTTTAACATTATCAAGACTATTGATAATTTATTCTCGCATTATCTTAGTCATAATATTTCTTCGGGCTAGTTGAGCTCACTACTTTCTTTCACCGTTTTCTTCTTGAAATGATAATATAATTTGAGACAAGTCTGGGAAGCAGTGATGGTCCTCGAAGATAGCATTAGTAGTCCTCACTATTACGTAAAATAGTGTGATAATAAGCTGTAATGAGGACTTTTTGTTTGAGTTTGTATAATATCTAGTAGACGATATTTGTATTTAAACTCACAGTTTATGTCGTATTATACACGCAGTTATGTTAATAAGTCAGATTTAAATTACATACCCTACGTAAGTGTCGACCCAAGATGGGTGATGTATACCTAATTTTGGGGGCGTCACATTTGGTATCGAGCTTAGGATATGATCCTGGCTAAGATGTGAGAATAGTCTTTAGGAGGGAGAGACGGGGAATACCTTCGCTAGTATGACCTACCTAAGTTTATGTGATATTTTATTGGTTGGTCGGAAGATAGGGATAATTTGTTACACGTCAATTAACCTTTTGTTTTGTGGCGAGATCTGAAAATGACATCCGAGAATGTTGAGAATAAGAATGGAGCGCAGCGATTGTTGATTCACCACATATCAATAATCGGGATAATGTGCATCGTGAAGGTGACAATCCTCATGCAAACAACAACACCGACCAAACGACGAATGATCAAATGTTCGGAGGCTTTACGCAATTTATGCAACAATGAAAGAGAGCGACTCGCCCAAAACGTGGGGTGGAAACACGGAAAACTCTCGGGCGGTCACCGCATTAAACAATTTAAGGAGCTGGGACCACCGGAGTTTAAGGGAGAGCCAAAACCACTTGGCGTGAAGCGTGGATAAAGCAGATTACAAGATATTTGATGTCTTGGGATGCTCCGAGAGAGCAAAAGTTCCTTCACGCTTTTATGTCATATGCGAGAGGCGGATTCTTGGTGGGAATCGGGTAAAAGCGTACTTTCAACCAATTTGATGAAGATATCTTGGGAGAAGTTCCAGAGTCGTTTCAACGACAAATACTTTCCGAAAGTATTCGCCACATGAAGGAGGTGGAGTTTATCAAGTTGGAACAAAACAATATGACCGAGTGTCGCAATACGAGGCAAAATTTGCGGAGTTATCACGGTTTTCGTCCCCACTGGTGGATAATGAAGAGAGAATGGCACGAATGTTTTAAGAGGTTTGAAGCGGGAGATACGTCAACATCTTATTTCATAAAGCGTGTTTGTATTCGGGATGTTGTAAATAGGGCTCGATTAGTGGAGCGATAATGAGTCAACCTTGAACTAAAAGAGAAGCGTGCGCAAAATTATAATACCAATGAGAATAGTCATGGCGGTGGACAACAAGCGTGGAGGAATCAACGAGGCGGATATGGTAACCACTTCGGTGGTAATCGGGCCAAAACAATAAGAATGGACATTTCAAGAAAAGGAGATTCAACAATGATGGAAAGACGTCAAAGACCAAAGACCCCGTTGTTAAGGAAGGAGAAAGACCACCTATCATATGCTTTGAATGCGGAGGAGAGGGACACATCGATCAAATGCGCATTAAATGCCAGTCAAAGCATGTTATAATTGTGGAAGAGAAGGTCATTTAGCTCGATTTTTATTTCACATCAAGACAAATTCAGCTAGGATGGAGGCACCAAAGGCCATCCCGAGAAAATTCAAAACCCAGGTGGTCTGAGGAGAGCATTTGTTGTGACCTCCCAAAGAGCAAGGAATCCGAATGAGGTCATCACGGGTAAGCTTATCATAAACTCTAATGAAGTCTATACTTTATTTGATCTGGGTTCTACCCATTCTTTTATTTCTCCTACTTGCGCTCATCGATTAAATTTGACTCAGGAGAAATTAGACTTTGACTTATCTGTGGAAACTCCGTTGGGAGAAACCTTCATTACATCCAATTGTTTATAAGTCTTGTTTGGTTCAAATCGGTACCCTCACATTAATTCGTCGATCTTATTTCATTAAAAATACTTGCATTTGGACGTGATTCTAGGGATTGATTGGTTAACTACTTATCATGCAAAAAATTGATTGTTTTTCGTAAGGTTGTTAGCTTTCATATTCCTAATCAACCTATTATCGCGAATTCAAACGACTCAAACCATTAAAATCAATCATGGTCATCTCAAGCCATAAAGCTATTCGTTTATTGAAAAAGCGGATGTCAAGCTTTCTTAGCTCATATCACGATTTAAATAAAAATACGCCGTTTTAAACGATATTCCTATTGTTAATAAATTTCCGACGATTCCCCTCAAGAACTTCACGCCTACCCCAGGCGTGAAATTGAATTTTGTATCGACCTTGAACCCGGTGACAAAACCTATTTCCAAAGCCCATATCGAATGGCTCCTATGAACTTGGAGTTAAAGACCCAACCGCAGGAATTGTTAGACATTGGCTTTATTCGCCCCTAGTACTTCTCCTTGGGGTGCTCCTGTCTATTCGTGAAGAAGAAAGATGGGAGTATACGACTTTGATTGATTATCGGGAGTTGAATCACGCCACCATCAAAATAGGTATCCATTGCCACGTATTGATGACTGTTTGACCGATTCTAAGGAGAGCAAATTCTTTTCAAAGATTGATCTTCGTTCGGGATATCACCAATTGAAGATTAGAATCACGACATTCCAAAGACGGCCGTAACTCCCGAGACGGGCATTATGAATTTCTAGTCACGTCCTTTCGATCGACTAATGCTCTCGCCGCTTTCATGGATATGATGAACCGAGTATTCAAGGAATATTTAGATCACTTTGTGGTCGTCTTTATTGATGACATCCTTATTTATTCCAAAAGCCGTGAAGATCATGAAAGCAACACTTGAGGTCGACACTCCAAAAGCTTCGTGAATATAAGCTTTATGCCAAGTCAAGAAATGCGAGTTCGGCTTGAAGAAGTAGCATTCCTTGGGCACGTGGTATCAAGTCATGGAATATCTGTTGACCAAAGAAAGATCAAGCTATTCAAAGCCGGGAACAACCTAAATCAAATGACCGAAGCACGTAGCTTTCTCGGTTTAATTGGTTATTATCGGAGATTCGTGGAAGGATTTTCTCGAATCGCTATTCCATCGACTCGGTGACTTTTAAAGATACAAAGTTCTATTGGAGGCGAAGATCGTGAGAAGAGTTTTCAAGAACTCAAGAGGAGACTTATTTCAAAGACTGTTACGACAATACCATCTGCCGGAGGATTTGTCATCTACAATGATGCTTTGGCAAAAAGGTTGGGATGTGTTCTCATGCAACATGGAAAAGTAATAGTTTACGCCATGACAACTCAAAGAATATGAGAGGAATTATCCTACTCATGATTCAGAGTCAGCGCATTTGTTATCTTCACTTAAAATTTGGAGGCATTACTTGTATGGGGAGAAAGTGGAGATCTTTACGGATCATAAAAGCCTCAAATATTTCTTCACTCAAAAGGAACTCAACACGCGACAACGACGTTGGCTTGAATCGCTATTGAAAGATTATGATCATACCATCCAATACCATCCAGGAAAGCGAACGTGGTAGCCGACGATTGAGTAGAAAATCATACGCAATCACGAAAAGCGATATTGTCAACGCGAAAGGCCCATTTTGTGTGACTTGCAAAGGATGGAGATAGAATTAAATACCTCAGGACGCGTGTGATGATAGCGAGTATCTGAGTAGAAGCAACCGACTTTAATTGATAAAGTTAAAGTCGCTTTCAAGCTACTGACACTGGAGTCGATGCGTATGAGGAAGAAAGTCGAGAAGGTGCTATCGCGGAAGCAAGAATCGATGAAGAAGGAATACTTGAGTCAACTCCGGACTTTGTGTTCTAACGACCACGATTTAAAGTATAATATCGCGATGGAGGCACACAACACACCATTTGTAATCCATCTGGGAGTACAAAATGTATCGTGATATTCGCCATACATTTTGGTGGAGCAATACGAAGAGAGAGATAGCGGCTGTTTATCTCAAGGTGTCTAACTTGTCAACGAGTTAAAGCGAGCATCAAGTACAAAAGGTCCATCAGAACCACTTGAAATTCCAGAATGGAAGTGGGAGCACATTACCATGGATTTCGTTCACGGTCTTCCTAAGGTTTCTCAAGGCGTTGACGCGATTTGGGTCATTGTTGATAGGTTGACCAAGTTCGCTCATTTCTTACCGTCGAGAAACTTATACACTTGAACGCCTTCGCTCAGTATGTACATAAACGAGATCAGAAGACCGCAAGGGTATATCTTTAAGTATCCATAGTTTCCGATCGAGACCCAAGATTCACTTCACGATTTTGGGTTAGTTTGCAAAAAGCTATGGGCGCAGATTTTACGATTTAGCTTCGGCATATCATCCTCAGACGGACGGACAAACCGGAGAGGACTATTCAAACTCTGAAGATCTATTAAGACTACTGTGTCCTTGATTTCAAGGGAGTTGGGACAAGTTCTTACCATTGGTGGAGTTTTCCTACAACAACGCTTATCAAGCAAGTATTGGCATGGCTCCATTCAAGCGTTGTATGGAAGAAAGTGTCGTTCTCGGTATCTTTGGGATGAGGTGGGTGAAGCAACGTTGTTGGGACCGGAGTTGAGTACGTATGACTACGGAAAAGATTCAAACAATCCGACAACGTATAAAAAACCTCACAAAATCGATTAAAAGAGTTATCGCCGATCTTCATCGAAAGGACGTGGAATTCGATATATAGAGATCGTGTGTTGTTAAGAGTTGCTCCATGGAAAGGAGTTACAAGATTTGGAAAGAGAGGAAAACTTAACCCTCGATTCATCTCGGTCCATTTTAATCCTCGATCGAGTAGGAAGCCGTGGCCTATAGACTCGCTTTTACCGCTTAAATATGTCTCGTGTTCATAACGCTTTTCACATATCTATGTTACGTAAATATGTGAAAGACCCGAACCATATTATTGAAGTTAGAACCGGACGAAATAAGCGGAAGATTTGACGTATGAAGAGGTTCCTGCTCAAATTTTGGATAAGAAGGAACATATTCTACGCTCCAAGGTTATACCTCAAGTCAAAGTTTTGTGGAGGAACCACGATGTTGAGAAAATGACTTGGGAGTTAGAATCAAATGAAATCAAGGTATCCTTACCTCTTCGACATACCGTGTATCGCATTCTAATTTCGAGGGCTTAAATTTCATAAGAAGGAGGTCAGAAGACCCGACTTTTATAAATAAAGATGAATTTTTCTATAAATATTATTTTGAATATTATGGAATAAATTTGATATAATGTTATAGTTGTGGGTAATATTTATAAATTTTGCAAAGTATGCGAAGTTGTTATAAAATATTCGTTTGCTCTGGGAATATTCTTTTGTTAGGAATATTCGTATAGATGGCTCAATCATTGGTGGACCCTACAATGTAATTATCATCGGATCGAGAAAACGACAAAAATATTTTATAAAAAAAACTACATGAGGTGTTACTGTTAAAACTATTGAACTACCCTTGGTAAAAAGTACATGAATGACGCGTAGTCAGATAAGAAGACACTCAGATTGATTATCGATGCTTACGTGAGAAGTCACTCACTATGCTCAATTATTGCTACAAAGAATTCACGTGATCATATCTCTTATATTATTGATTCAATTATTATTCATAAGATCATCTCAGATAATATGTTATAGTATTAAATCAATAATTGAGATGACAAGTTATAAATTATTAATAATTGTTGAAAGATTAAATATGTGTTGATGAAAAAAAAAATGATTTGTGGTAAGTTTGATTATTTTATGGGGGCTCATATGTTATCATCTAAGAGTCTCTTCGTCAATAGTATTTACCTTCAATCGATAGTAATTACCTTCGTCAATAGTAATTACCCTTGTGAATAGTATTTACCTTCATCAATAGTAATTACCTTCACAATAGTAATTACCTCTTGTGAATAGTATTTACCTTCGTCGATAGTATTTACCTTCGTTAATAGTAATTACCTTTACCAGACGTCGAACCACTTGTCGTTTCACATTACTAAAGCGCCGAACCACTTGTCGCTTCACATTATAAAAGCGCCAAACCAATTCGTCAAGCCACTCGCTTGCCTTTCACGGCGGCGGTGCTAAGCTAGAAATCTTCTATAAATAGAGGCCTAGGGCTTCATTATTTTTCATTTAATTCATTCAAGCTTATAGAGAGAAAGTATAGAGAGAATAAGAGAGAAAGAAGAAGAGTATTTTATTCTTACTACACCGCTTTGCGAGATTCAATCTCCTACCAAATGTAAGGGGTGTTATTCTTTCTTATTCACGAAGAGAGAATGTTGTTATTCCATCGCTTATTATTCATTGGAATAACTCGTATAAGTGGTTTACCCTATACTTGGTGACATTCTTCTATTATTCGCTGAACATCCATGCTCGTGTGTTTTACAGGACTGGTTCCGCTTCTTTATTATTATTTCATTGGAACATCCTGCATCGTGTGTTTTACAGGACTGGTAAAATTTTTTTATTATTCATTTGAACATCCACATGCTCATGTGTTTTACACGGACCGGTTAAAATCTTTATTATTCTGTTGGAATATCCTATCTGTGTGTTTTACAATCGGATCCGGGTTCCATCTTTATTATTCATTTGGAACATCCCGCTTGATTGTGAATTTCACCCTAATTCGTTCCGTTATTTATTATTACGCTGAATAACTCGTCTGCGCGGCCTATCGCATTTATGGTGATTTCTTTTGTTATTCCATTCTTTATTATACCCGGTTGGTTAAAACTTTGACTTTTATACTCCATGAAATTAGTAGAATATCCTCGATATTTGCGTTTCATCCAAAGATATCTTTTCATGGAAATATTCTTCCGATCATTCTTGAATTTTACTCTACAAAACAAAGATCACGTTGACAATTTGGACGTTAATAATTCCGGATAAAATAATTCTTGAACTTGTTTTTATCAATTCTTATATCATCATCATCATCCTCATATTTATATTTTTTTGAAAGTCATCCATATTTTTGTATGTATGTAGATGGACTTGGTATGATTATGACTGTAGACTATTCGGTGTAATCATGAATAGTAATGTTACAAATGATGTGATAAAAATCCTCGATGGTCAGTAGTATCGTTGATGGGACAGCTTGTTGGTATGATCACGATTATTAATGAATACACAAATATTCTTCGGCGTAGTAATGCATGAATAATTGTGGTCGTGATACTAAAGAATATCCTCGCCAGTAGTGCGGGGTGATTCGATGATGTGAAATATTTATTAAAATTTGAGTCTCATATAAACAAATGATGAAAAACCTTTAAAACCTAAAAGATAGTAGACTTTATTTTCTACTTGACTTTTTAATGGATCACAGATTCTGCAGCAGCTTAAACCTGGGTTGTCTATTGTATTTTATCGGTTTAACATTATCAAGACTATTGATAATTTATTTCGCATTATCTTAGTCATAATATTTTTCTTGGGCTAGTTGAGCTCACCCCTTTCTTTCACTTTATTCTCTTGAAATGATAATATAGCCGACAAGTCGGGAAACGAAAGTGATGGTCCCGAAGATAAGATTAGTAGTCCTCACTATTCGTAAAAATAGTGTGATAATAATCATAATGAGGACTTTTTGTTTGAGTTTGTATAATATCTAGTAGAGCGATATTTGTATTTAAACTTCGCGCTTTACGTCGATATTATACCTACGCTTATGTTGTTAAGTTGTATTTAAATTACATACCGTATGTAAGTGTTCGACCCAAGATGGGTGATGTATACCTAATTTTGGGGCGTCGCCACAAGATTATTATTCTTCGTATTCACGAAGAGAACTTTTGTTATTCCATTCTTTATTATTACATTGGAATAACTCAGACACTGAGCTATCCTATACTTGATGAAATTCTTCGTTATTCCATTCTTTATCATTACGTTGGAATACGCCTATACATCTGATAATCAGATACGTGGTGAAATTCTTCCGTTATTCCATTCTTTATCATTATGTTGGAATAACATATACATCCTAAATGTGATATCATGAAGAATTTCATTCTTTATCATTCTGTTGGAATAGGTGCGATTACGCTTGACCAGTTCCATTAATTATTATTCATTGAAATAACTATATCATGCGATCTATCGCGTGCACGGTGATTTCTGTTATTCCATTCTTTATTATTACATTGGAATATTCGCCGGTGCGTAATTTCGCTTTAACTTGGTTCCGTTTATTATTCGTCGGAATATCACATGCGTGCGTGCTACGCACGTGACCGATTCCATTCTTTATTATTCTGTTGGGACTGTTTCATGCAATCTATCGCTTTACATGATTAATCCTTCATTATTCCATTCTTTATTATCCGTTAGAATAACTCATCATGTGGATTATCACATGCACGGTGAATGACCCTTCGTATTCGCTTTCTTATTAAATTATAAAATTATCTGCTCACGTGGATTACTGCGCGTGGTGAAAATCCATTGCCGTTTTATATATTCTATGATACTCATTTGGTTAAAATTTTCGCTTCTATACTCTATGTAAATTATTAGAATATCCTCGATATTTCAAGCGCTTCATCCCGTATCTTTTCATGGAAATATTCTTCGAGCATTCTTGAATTTTACTCCACAAAGCAAAGATGTCGTATTGACAATTTGAAATTATTGAGTTCAGGATAAATTAACTTATAAATCTTTAAAATTTATTTTTGAACTTGTTTTATTGAATTATTATGTTATTGTCATGACGAGTCATGTTGGTTATTATGTGAAAACATGAAAGTTTCTTTAAAATCATAAATGGTTGAAAATTAGATTTTGGTGAAAACGGAATATGAAATTCAATTGACCATATCTCTTATTATATTTCGAATTTTTGAGTGTGGTCAAGTTCAGAGTTAGATCTATGAGTTTTCTAACTTATCCAAGTGGAATCACTGGAAAAGGTGTTGTCGATTTTCGTGTGGACTGATTTTAGCAAAGGAGTCAAAACTGCAAATCACAAAAAAGCTACTGCACATAAATTTAAAAGGGCATTTTCGACCACTTAATTTGTGAGAAAAATTCCGGCCTTTTGGGACATGGAAATATATGGTATAAAGTACCTACTGTCCAAAAATGAGCTCATTCCGACTTAAAATGAGCAAGTTATGACTATTTCAATATTTAGGTTTTTTCGATTTAAAACGCTATAACCGGAGTTCTATAACTCAGATGACCATGAAATTTAAATCGAAGATCACATTAACATGTGTAAGATCCCCGCCAAGATTTGGGAATTTTTGGAGTTAAACTTGAGGTAGCTAATTTCTTAAGGAATTAATTAGAAATTGATTTATGAAAAATAGTAAATGAATTTTAAAAATTCCGAGAAAAATATATGTTCAATATGGGATTATATTTTGCTAAATCCCAGAAAAGAAATATTTTTGGGACTGATTTGGTATTTTTCATGAAAATGCACTAGTTATGAGTATATGAGTTAAATATATTATATGAAGTTGAAAATTGGTAAATAGGATTTTATGGCTTGAAAATCCTATATAAGGTATATGCAGATTTTTGATGAGTGATTTGATCATTGGTGATGAAATCTTATGAGTATGACATTTTTGAATGATTAAATGCATTATTTGGTAAAGTGTAAACAATTGAAATAAATTGTTTATAAGTTTATGAAGTGATTAAAATATTATTATAATATTAGATTATGAGTTTATTAATTGATTGATAATATTTGGATAAATTTAAAGTCTTTATTATTTATCCTTGTTTTTATTTGATTAATGCTTATATCATTGTCATCATTCTCATGTTTATATTGTGATAAAAGTCAAATTTTGGCTTACGTGCGTAGATGGACTTGGTGTGACTATGACTGAGGATTATTCGGTATAGTAACCGTAATGTGACGAATGATGTGGTAAAAATCCTCAAATGGACTATAGTGTATTGATGGACAATTTTTGGTATGATTATGACCGAGAGAGATTATTCGGTATAGTCGTGACCATTGATGATTTAATGAATATCCTCGCCCGTAGAATGTCGTGGATGGTTCGATGATGTGGTTTATTTATTTAAGTGAGTCAAATGATAAAATCGATGAAAACATTTTAAATCATAGAGGATAGTAGATTTTATTCTCTACTTAACTCTTCTAATGGATTGCTTGTTCCGCTGCCGTTAAACTCAATGTCTATTGTATTTTATCAGTTTAACATTGTTGAAGGCTAATGATAATTTATTCTGCATTATCTTAGTTATAATATTTCTTACTGGGCTAATTGAGCTCACCTTTTTGCTTTCGTTCTCTTCAGGAAATGAGAACGTAGCCGGGACTAGTCAGGTAATGGAGTGACGGTTCGAGATGGTGTCATAATAGTCCTCACTATTCTATAAAATAGTGTGATAATAAATGTAATGAGGACTTCATTGAGTTTGTATACTGTCTAGATGACAATATACATATTAAAACTCTTAGATTATGTTTCGTCGTATTTTACACGACTATTGTATAATTAGTTTGTATTTGTATTCAGTACCTTGTATCTGGCGACCCAAGATGGGTGATGTATACCTATTTTGGGGGCGTCACATAATATCTCATTCATTATTCTATGGATTTGAGTTTCCAAATACTTAATTTAATTTACTCATGGAGTAGAACAAATTGATTAATGGATTCACTTAAATTAATTATTAAAACCCACTTTAATTTTAGCGTAAATTCTAACAATCCCCCACATAAATGATATTTACTGTCAGCCTTATGCAAATGTTATGCAGACTCTGAGAGAGACAAAATTAGAAATCATCTGTATCGAGAGAGGTAGCTTTTGGCTTTGAACCTTCTCTTGTGAAATACTATCGGGTTTACTGGTTGTCCAGTGAACATGATGTCTTGAACTGTCCAGCTGTTTGTGTAAATCAAAACAATAATAGTTCACACAATCTTTCCAGACATTATTTGCTTCTCATTATTTTGTTCATTTCGGCCCTGAACAATCTTGGATTTATGAGTGCTTTAGAGAAGTATAACCTTATCCTTCTCATAGAATTGACCTAGTTCACACTCACATAGGTGATTCTTAATAAGAGTATCTTGTCATACCCCACTTATTTATCAAGATTTAAGAATCATTAAAAGTATAGTTTATCTTGAAACCGCTGCAAGTATCACTCAAAGTTCGAAAAAGCTAAAAGCGGGAGGCGAGGCGGAGCGAGGCGGAAGCCTCGATTTGAAAACATATGTTATTGATAAATATTGAATATATATAAATTTTGTGGTGATGAATAATTTAGAGAAAAAGATTCAGTTATCAACACTCGACTCCATTGAGTTATCAACACAAGAAATGTTTTTTTCACTCACTCTAGGGACTTAAGTGTGAAATATAAAGAAATAAATTTGAATGAAACTTGAAATGAAATGAAAGAAAATGAAAGCTGTAGGGGCTGATTTGTAAAATTTTAGGGGCTATTTTAAAATTTAAAAAAACTTTTGGGACTAAACTAAAAATTTATAAAGGCTATGAGGGTACCTAATTGTAATTATCCATAAGATATTTACTCAAATGGTTGAATAATAGATGATAGATCTGATACTACTTTCCTTTTCCAAAAACAGAGATACGAAGAGAGAGAAAGAGAAGAAGAATAAGAAGAAGAAGAGAGAGAGAGAAAAAGAGAGAACAAACTTGTCACAGAAAGAGAAAAGACCAAGTCGCACGATCTGTCGCACAAAAAGAGAGAAGAACCAATCACACCAAGAAGAAGAAGAACTGAAGTCATTCTCGATCTGTCTGACTCGCACGGTACTTAGGGTTTTTTTTTGTTTCAAATCAAGGCGTAAGCCTTGATACGCCTCGAGGCGCAAGCCTCAACGGAATAAAGCCCAAGCCTCTTGATTTCTTTGTGAGGCGTAAGCCTCGCTACAGTTTACTCCTGCCTCGCCACAAGCGCGACGCATCAATTTCTTTTCGATCATTGGTATCACTATCTCTTATCATAGGAATGAGCAGAAGAAATTAATTTCTTCATAGTGATTTGGATGAATCGTTCACAATTTAGTTGTCCCTTTGAACCTAGATCTTGGGATCTCTAGTCAACTAAGTTGGGTTTCCATTATGATGATCCTTGTTTATATGCTTTAAACCCATTCCCCTCGAAGTTATTTTTACTTGCTCTCCAGTCAAACCTTTAGTTAACGGATCCGCTATATTTTCTTTAGACTTTATGTACTCAATAGACATAATGCCATTTGAGAGCAATTGTTTTATGGTATTGTGTTTACGATGAATATGTCTAGACTTATCATTATACGTGTTACTTTGTGCCATTCCAATTGCTGATTGACTATCACAATGGATACAAATAGGCGGCACAAGTTTAGGCCACATAGGAATATCTTCTAAAAAGTGACGAAGCCACTCAGCTTCTTCTCAAGCCTTATCCAATGCAATAAACTCAGATTCCATTATTGATCGAGTAATGCATGTTTGTTTAGAAGATTTCCATGATACCGCTCCTCCACCTAGTGTAAACACAAAACACGTAAACACAAAACCACTTGTGGATTTAGAGTCTTTTGTATTCGATATCCAGTTCGCATCACAGTATCCTTCAAGTACTGCTGGATATCTTGAATAATGTAATCCAATGTTTTGAGTATATTTTAAATATCTTAAAACTCTTATAATCGCTTTCCAGTGATCTTGTCCTGGATTACTTGTAAATCTACTCAATTTATTGACAGCTTGCGCTATGTCAAGACGTGTACAATTCATTAAGTACATAAGGATTCCAATTATTTGTGCATACTCAGATTGTGATATGCCCTCTCCTTTATTTATAGACAAGTGTAGATTTATATCTACTAATGTTCCCACAGGATTGCAATCATATTGATTGAATTTTTTGAGTATTTTCTCAATATAGTGTGATTGTAATAATATTAATCCATCCTATGTTTTAGAAATTTTAATTCCTAATATTACATCGGCAACACCCACATCTTTCATGTCAAATATATTATTCAACATTCTCTTGGTAGTTTTAATTGTTTCATTATTACTACCCATAATGAGCATATCATCTACATAAAGACAAATAATGACATACCCTTTCTCCGTGTCCTTGACATACACACATTTGTCACACTCATTTATCTTGAAACCATTTGACAACATTGCATTATCAATTTTTTCATGCCATTGTTTAGGTGTTTGTTTTAATCCATAAAGAGACTTCACAAGACGATAAACTTTCTTTTCTTGTCTTGGAACAATAAACCCTTCTGGTTGTTTCATGTAAATTTCTTCTTCTAAATCTCCATTCAAGAAGCTGTTTTTACATCCATTTGATGTATTTCTATATTATATATAGCTACAATGGCTATTAACATCCTAATTGAGGATATTCTTGTCACAGGAGAATAAGTATCAAAATAATCTAAACCTTCCTTTTGCCTGTATCCTTTGATTACAAGCCTTGCTTTATATTTGTCTATAGATCCATCTACTTTTATTTTTTTTCTGGAATATCCATTTACATCCAAGAGAGCCTGGTGAGAGATCTACTAATTCCCACGTATGATTGTGCAGAATGAATTCTACTTCACTATTTATAGCCTCTTTCCAATATGGAGCTCTGGGACTCGACACCGCTTCTCTATAAGTTTGAGGCTCATTTTCTAACAAATAAGTTAGAAAATCCGGACCATAAGATTTTGATGTTCTTAGCACGTTTACTACGTCTAGGTTCATCAATATCTTGTACCTCATGATCACTATTACTAATAGTGTCATAATAATAGTGTCATAAGTTCCTTTGTTTGAACTTGTTTTTTGTTCATTAGAATTTGGCTCTTGTTCCCTTTTATTAGCAAATACTGTTTCAAAGAATTCAACATCTTTTGACTCAATAATACTATTTTTATGTATTTCCTCTAGTTTTGATTTATTAACCAAAAATTTATATGCACTGCTATTATTAATATAACAAATGAATATACAATTTATTGTTTTTAGTCTTATTTTCACCTTTTTGGGTGAAGGAACCATTACTATTGTTAAACACCCCCACACTTTTAAGTGTTTGTAAGAAGGGTTATGTCCTTTCCATAATTCATAGGGTGAAGCATTAGACTTCTTTTGAGGTATTCAGTTGAGAATATAATTTGCTGAAAGAATTGCTTCCCCTCACAAATTCTGAGGTAGCCCAAAACTTAATAATAATGCATTCATCATTTCTTTCAAAGTTCTATTCTTTCTTTCTGCAACACAATTTTGTTGTGGTGAATAAGGTGCAGTTGTATGGTGTATTATATCATGTTGTGAACAAATTTCAACAAAAGTAAATTCATATTCCCCACCTCTATCACTTCTAACAATCTTGATCTTTTTATCAAGTTGGTTCTCAACCTCATTTTTGTAATGTATAAACATTTCTAAAGCCTCATCCTTCTCAATAAGTAAACATAACAATATCTTGTACAATTATCTATAAAAGTAATAAAATACTTCTTACCTCTTGTTTGTATATACTTTAAATCACAAATATCAGTATGTATTAACTTAAGAGGTTCTGTACTTCTTTCAATTGATTTAAAAGAAGATTTTCTAAGTTTTGCCTCAACACAAACTTCACATTTATGATTAGAGTTAATCTCACATTTTGGCAAACATTTTATATTAATTAATCTACGAATAGTATTATAATTAACATGTCCTAATCTACCATGCCATAAATTAGATGACTCAATCATATAAGCAGAAGATGTAATTTTATTAATATTGGAAGGTATAACAGTCATTACATTCATCTTGAAGAGACCATTGTTCATATATCCTTTCTCCACATACATCCCATTTTTAGTTAGGACAAATTTGTCCGATACAAAAACCAATTTAAATCCTTTTTGACTAAGAAGGGATCCTGACACTAAATTCTTCCTAATATCAGGCACATGGAGCACGTTGTTGAGGGTGAGTTCCTTGCCATATGTTATCTTCAGAACTACCTTTCCTTGTCCAATAATCTTGCATGAAGAAGAATTTTCCATGTACAATTATTCTCCATTCTCAATTTCTTGATATGTGGAGAACATCTTTTTGTCAGAACACACATGGCGGGTTGCTCCAGTATCTACCCACCATTCTCTTGGATTCTCAACCATATTCACTTCTGAAACAACCTCTGAAAGGTTCATTTCAGAAACATCTTGAAGAAGAACATCCACTTCCTTACATTGGCTTGTGCGAACTTCTTGTTCTGGTCTTTTTACATTTTCAAATTGTCCTATGTCCGGACTTGTCACAAATATAACATTTGCCTTGGAACTTCTAATTTGTTTCTTGTTGAGGCCTATTGCCGGAGTACTTCCACTTTTTAGACTTCAGACGTTGTTCCACCATGTTGGCTTTATATTCTACAAAGGTCCTTCCTGTTTTCTTTTCAGAAGCACGGTTGTCTTCTTCTATTTTTAATCTTACGATTAAGTCTTCAAGTTTCATCTCTTTGCGTTTATGCTTGAGATAATACTTAAAGTCATTCCACATTAGTGGTAATTTTTCAATAATAGTAGCAACTTGAAAATATTCACTTAAATACATACCTTCTGCATGTATTTCATGCAGGATAACTTGTAATTCTTGGACTTGATAGATGACAGCCTTGGAATCAACCATCTTGTAGTCCAAAAACCTGCCAACTACGAACTTATTCGTGCTAGCATCTTCCGCCTTATATTTCTTATCCAATGAGTCCCATAATTCTTTTGCTATTTTAAGAGAATTATACACATTATATAATGTGTTATCCAATCCATTGAGGATATAGTTTCGGAAAATCAGCATGTTTCCATGCATCAATAGCAGCAACCACTTGCCTATGTGTTTCATTCTCATTAAGCACAAGGGGTCTAAATGAAGAAACCTCGCCAAGTTGAGCGTAGTGAGATAAAACATCTTTTGTTGCCATCTTTTAAACTCTGTTCCATTGAACTTTTCTGGTTTTTCAGCGTGGTTCACAGGAACATTTGGTATAGAAGGTGTAGAAGAAGAAGAACCGATTATAGTAACAGAATCGGTAGCCATATTTCTTGCAAATATATATATATATATATATATATATATAATTGTCTTAAGATTGTTATTAAAAACTGAAAATGGATACTATATATATATATACTTATCTCAAACTGTAGAATTTAATTTGTCAAGGCTAGTACTTATGTCCTTAAGACAATTATGTCCTCCGTATGGTGCTCAGAATCGATAGCACTTGTCTCCCAGAATACAATAACACTGTATACTATAGTAGCACTCCAAATAGTATACTCAACGAACCAAAATAAATGCTTTGAAATTCTTTCTCAACTAACTACGAAATAATGACGACTATATGACTAGAATGCATGATGATTTACTGATTTGAATGAATGAAATGGCTGCCCCCTCTTATTTATTTATAGGAGGGATTAGTGACCCTTCAGAAGGGACATAACCCCTTGAAAAGGCACTATTAAGCCAAAACGACGTAGTTTTAAGGCTTATAAGAATAGGCGCGTCTTTTCAGACCATAAAACGACGTAGTTTTAGTCTTAGTAGAACAAAAACGACGTAGTTTAAGGCTTAATAGAAAAAGGCGCGTCTGTTCAGTTCAAAACGACGTTGTTTTGCATCGCCTGTTCAGGCAGATAGCCTTTCCCAAAACGACGCAGTTTAGACACGTCCTTTCGGCTGGTAACGTTTCCCAAAACGACACAGTATTGATAATAAATAATAAAATAAAATAAAAATAAATTTTTGAATTAAAAATTTAAATAATTTTTGTCCAAAAAATTATATACAAGGACCCAGAGCCGCGAGCCAGGCCGGGCGGCGGCGCGCGTGTGGGTTCGAACCAAGTCTTGGCTAGGTCCTCTCTCTTCTACAAAAGTGGGGTGCCCCTTGGGGCCCAAAACCAAGAGCAACTTTCTTGTATATAAACATATTAAGTTTTTAGTTCTTAACCAATGTTGGACTTGGCTTCCCACATATATTTATTATCATTTATCATTTTTAAGGGTGATCTTTGGTAGTTAATATCTCATTCATTACTCCATGGATTTGAGTTTCCAAATACTTAATTTAATCTACTTATAGAGTAGAACACATTGATATATGAATTCACTTCAAATAATTATTAAAACCCACTTTAATTTTAGCTCAAATTCTAACAAATGCTTCCAAAGGGCCTATATCTGTTCTAGTTATTTCTGGTTCCATTCAATCACTCAGGAGCATAGTAGTTTCATGTTAAATTTCATTTTAAAGAGGGGGAAAAGTGCTATGAAGCTGAAAATGAACCAGTGGCTCAGTGCACTTAATAGAGAAAATTGAGTAAGAAAACGAGCTTCAATTTGATTTCAGAATTATTTAACTTGTACAGTTTTATCTTTTTTGCAACGTGGAAATGAGAAAGGAATGAAAGTCACTGATTAGCTCGCCTTTTAGTTTCTAATTTTGGTGCTTTGCTTTTGAACTTTTCTTGTTGGCATGCAGGGTTTAAGAATTGGGCTATTGGGAACCTCCTCCCAGCTAAGAAACTTTTCTTCTAAAGGTGCTGTAATTTTGCTTGCTACATTTACTGGTTTACCTATTAACCTCTATAGCGTCATGAACTCAATTATTTCATTCCTCGTAAAGTTTACTGCTTATTTCTATAGCATATTCTGCTCTTTGGATGAATGAATGTGACATTCTTTTAATACTCTTTTAATTGGTTCTACTTGTTGTTATCATCCGACTTGTATTTGCTACCGCTATTTTTGATTATTGTCACGTCAAAAATGGAACTAAAACAAGTGTAAAATTAAAAATAAGTAACTCATTAAAATGGTTTATCTAAAATATGAGCTTCATTTCATAATAAGCCGAATAATTTGGTTATGTTGGGTTTGACTGTGATGTTTTGAATGCTTGTGAATTTATTGGTGCACCTAATCATCTAATGCTTGGGTGAAGTGATTGTCCAAGTATAAAAGGACAAAAGTCTTTTTCCCCATAGTTTCTCTTAATACTTAATTCTAAACTTGTATGGTTGTGCTGATACAACCACTCAGGTGTCGGGTGGATGTTTTTTGTTTTAGTGTTATGAATTTTTATTTGAATTTCAGAATTGGATGAGGATCTTGAATTGACAAATTCTTCTTTCTCTCTATCTCTCTCTCTCTTTCTGCATTTTCTTTTTCCAAAGGCATAAGCATTTGATCTGCTTGTAGCCTTGATTTAGATGAGCGAGCTTACTACTTTGACTGGACAAGAAGCACTAGTACAGCATATTGCTGAATGAGTTAATAATCATCAAACTTACTACTTTTAGTGGACAAGAAGCATGAATGCAGTATATCCGTTTGCATTGCTAAATGAGCTAATAGCCATCAATATTTTTACTTTGTTTGAAGGTAAAAAGAAATCTAAGTCAGATGGAAGTGATTTAGGAGACGAGAATATGTCCAAGAAAGATCTGGCCCTAAAGCAAGCATTGGACCAGATTAGAACTTCATTTGGAAATGGATCTATCATGTGGCTTGGTCGTTCTGTATCTCCTAAACAGGTTCCAGTGGTTTCTACAGGATCTTTTGAATTGGATATAGCATTAGGAATTGGTGGACTTCCAAAGGTATGTTGCATATTTAGGAGCCATATGACTGGTCTCGTTCTTGCTTTAAGTACTTGTCAGAATCTTACGATACACGATACGTCGTATCGTACGGTACGATTCACAGACAATTCGATACGTATCGCAAGGTCAATCGAAAATGATATTGTAACCTACAATTCAATTACGATTCGATACGATTCTTACGAAACAATACAATGCACGAGATACTTTTTAAAGTTAGCAAACAACTTGAAAAAGTTTTTATGTCGAACCAAAAGAGTAAAAAGAAAACTTTTAAGCCTTTTACCATTTCAAATGAAGAGATTTTTTAGTATAAACATATTCTATATCACTTGATGAACTTTTTAGAGTTTTATATCTTCTTCAGAATGTCGCTCTATTTTTAAGCAGATACGTAAATCTTTATTTGTTAATTTGAATTATTCTCTTTTGTTTTATAGATAAAAGGTGAATCTAAATTTTCGTTTTCTCTTGTTACTCTAAAAGATTACTAAAATAATATCTAATGAATCAATTTAGAGTATTTTAGCAACTATCTAACTTTAAAATTTATTTTTAGTATATGATAATATTTACTTGACCACTTTTATATATAGTCAAGCTAATATGTTTGATTGTCCAATAAATTGTGTTTTATATGTTTGAATATATATGAAACACGATATGGGGGTTTTCGATACACGATATGATTCACGATTTGACAACTATAGTCATAACAAATACTTAGACAGAAGTTTCTAAATGGCATGAACACTAGCAAAAATCTAAATTACAGAAATGATCTTTTCTTTTGTCCTCCTTTTTTCTCTTACAGGGCATATTACATTATTTTTGATGTAACTAGTATTATGGTAGAATACAGATGATGCAGCTTGTTCAGATATATCTTATGAGGGATTCCATATAAAATATACCTTTCACCATATGTATGTCTCTCTTTTTTTTTTCATCGGAATGCAACTATACATTAAAAAAAAATCTATAGCAAAGTTTGTTCAAATGGCAGACCGAATTTAAAAGAAGATTCTAATTTTTGTTTTTTGTTTTCAAGGAAATTAGAAGCACTGATACTTCTAAGACCATGAAGATTGAAGTGTTTGTATCGGATGCTAATACTCCTAGTCTCAGATTCTTTGTTCAACAAATTTTTATTTGTTTAATTTGAATTTTTTCCCATGTACATTGTGTATCAATATTTCTTGGTGCTTGATGAAACTTGTCTAACAAACCTTTAATTTACGATACAATTTTTTTAAACATAAAGGAAGTAGATTTGTTAAAAGAAACAATAAAGAATATCATATCAAACGAATGTAGTTTTGAAGCTACTGTTCAAGGAAATATGTTGGAAAGACGAGAGAAAATAATTGATGTGTTACGGATCTTTGGTGTATATGTATTCTATGTTCTCTAAAATGCTGTTTTGTGTGTATTCCTTTTCCATGCTTCTTAGATTCCATATTAGTGTGTATTATTTGAAACACAGTAGAATTAGGATTATGGAATACCTGCCAATTTTTCTTCCTCTATCTTTATTCCTTCCTTCCTGGCAACCATCAACTGATTTTTTTTGGGTACAGCTGTGCTTGTAAGAGATATTGTTACTACTGTATGCAGTTTTATCTTTCAGTCCTCTCTGACTGTTTGGGGATGAAAGCATTTCATCATTTTTACATGGTTGATCTCAATATTTTGATTTATATTCCGGATGTCTTCCTACTATAGAACATCATACCCCATCTACACATATAATATTTGTATGTGTTTGTCCGTGGGAAGGAATAAGGTGTGGTGGGGTGTGTTTCAATGTTCTAAAAGACGCTAAGCGGGAGGCGGAGGCGGAGGCGGGCGGCCGGGGGGGCCTTGCGTCTAGGGGGCCTAGGCGGGGCCTGGGCGGGATTTTTTATTTTAAGCCAATTTTAATATTTTATCTTACATTTATCCAAACAAAACAATAATATAAAACAAAACAATCTATAATAAAGATAATAAAGGCATTTACTTAAAGTTCAAACACATTCATATTGCTAATGTCAAACGTCAAACACAAACATGCAATTGTTCAAAGTTCAAACATATTTTTAACGTATTAGTTTTATTCATAAATAAGATTGCTATTAAATAATAAAATTTAAAATTTCAAGAATTTAATTCAATATTAAAACTTAAGAAACTAAACATAAATTTAAGAATTATATTAAATTAAACTAAATATTACAAATGTATCATCATTTATATAATTTGAAGTTGGTACAAGTTCAAAAAATTACAACTATAATAAAATTATCTATTTTGACTTGATATTGTTCACTTCTTGTTGTGATTTGATATATTATAACCTGTATTATGAATATGGTAAATCATTAGAAAAATAAATATATCAAAATCTGGTTTGGGTAGTTATTAAAATAAAAAAAAAAACTCTCTGCCTTGGGCCTAGCGCCTTGGTGAGGTGCTAAGGGGGCCTAGCGCCTAGGCGGGGCGCCAAGGGGGGGCCTAGCGCCTAGGCGAACCTAGGCGAGGATTTTTAGAACACTGGTGTGTTTTGTGCTCACAGTCTCATGGATAAGCAGGGACGTGTTGTGGAGATTTATGGTCCAGAGGCTACTAGGAAAACAACTCTTGCGCTACATGTAATAGCTGAGGCACAGAAGCAAGGAGGTTATACTATGAATCCTTGCAATCATTGACTTTTCCATTTTGCTGCATCAAACTGTTGTTTTTATTTTTGTTTCTCCTTTTTATCCTTGTGTAGGGTACTGTGTTTTCGTTGATGCTGAACATGCTCTTGATCCAGCATTAGCCAAGGCTAT
This sequence comes from Panax quinquefolius, assembly GCA_020205615.1. Lineage (NCBI taxonomy): Eukaryota > Viridiplantae > Streptophyta > Magnoliopsida > Apiales > Araliaceae > Panax > Panax quinquefolius. Next base: position 158,201,061 of record CM035152.1, read on the forward strand.
TGGGGTAAACACCAGAAATTTGCTTATCTCACAACCAGATTGTGGTGATCAAGCCCTCAGCCTTGTGGATACTATTATCCGGAGTGGTTCGGTTGACGTTGTCGTCGTGGACAGTGTAAGTAATGTGTTTTTCTGATTAAATATCACACATTCAGCTTTAACTAACACCATATCTTGCGATCAAGGCAAAGATAATCCTCTACCATCTGATCTGAATCAGTTACTTGAGTGCAAGTCTTCCCTGTCTAAATTATATATTTTTACTGTAGGTAGCTGCCCTCGTGCCTAAGGGTGAACTTGATGGCGAGATGGGTGATGCACACATGGCAATGCAAGCTAGACTTATGAGCCAGGCATTGTGCAAATTGAGCCATTCTTTATCTTTGTCACAAACTATATTGATTTTTATAAATCAGATATTTACATGTTCTTAACTAATTCGTACTATGAATTCTACGCCAGTTGACTATATATTCTCTATATTCAACGGTCTCTATTTGACTTCTTTCTCAACTTTGTTAATCAAGAACTAGTTTTCTACCCTCTGAGCTACTTAAGATGACTCACTGTTCCATTGTTTCTATTCTTCCCTTCCTTCCTTTTGGCCTCTATCTTTCTTGTGATAAGTCCACTAAGGTAGCCTGGATAATGTGGGTGTCAATAGTAAACGTAGAGTACAATGATTACTAAGGCACATGAGCACATATTAGATCTGTGCTCGATAATGAAAGTAGTTGCTCCGCTGCTATACAGGATTTTCTTCACTTTTGCAAGCCAAGTGCTCAACTCACTACCAATTATTACAAGTCAGCCAGTTAACCTTTCCAAGTTATGCCAGCATTTCCGCATCAAATACCATGATGAGCAATAAAATAAAGTGTTTAATTGGAATAGTTTTTTTCATTAATTTTTTCCACTCTATATGTCCACGGATATTTGTTTATTTAGAATTATGAAAACTAGGTTGTATATATGTATTGACAAAGCACTTGGTGGTGCGTCAGTTTTACTGAAACATGTTCACACCCTTATTGGTATTCTACTCCAGGTAAGAGCAAAGCTATCTATTACTGGATTTGGTGGACCCACTGAAGTTACTTGCGGTGGTAATGCCTTGAAGTTTTATGCTTCAATGCGCTTAAATGTTAGGAGAACGGGGTTTGTCAAGAAGGGAGAAGAGGTATTTATTTCCACCTATTTGTTGTGCATGAACTGAAGGGTTTTTTGGGAGTAAATGTTTGCTCTTGGCTCAGTCCATATGATATGTGAGGAACTTGCTGGGTTTTGTTACTGATGTCGATGCTTTTTTTACCTTATGCCCTGTTTTACAGACTATTGGAAATCAAGTTCTTGTGAAGATTGTAAAGAACAAACATGCCCCTCCATTTAGAACTGCACAATTTGAGCTCGAGTTGTGGAAAGGGGATATGTCAAGAATCAGAACTCATAGAGTTGGGCTGCAAACACAAATTTATTACGAAGGCAGGTAGCTATTTTTACATGAATGATAATAACTTCCGTGGTAAGGATGCTCTTAAGCGTCACCTGGCTGAGAATACAAGCGTGAAAGATGATCTTTTGATGAAACTCAGAGAGAAGCTAACTGATGCCGAGCCTGAGAAGGAAATGGAAACCAAGTCTGCAGATGAAGGTCCTAATGTGGAGATTATTTCACCCGAGACAAGTGATGAAGACAATGATTGCAGCTGAGGCATAACTGTGTGAATGACCTTATTAAAGGATTCCATCCCTTTTCATTTGGGGATTTACAAGTTGCCGCTATTTGTGACTTGTTATCCAAAGAGCAGTCGGATCATGGTGTTTTCAAACTACAGCACTGTAACTTACATTCATAATTATATATATGAACATCTATGGCGACGGTTGCCGTAACCAAAAAATGTGTATTATACAACTTTGTATATATATTTTTCCCGCACGCGCACACACACACACACACACACACATATATATATATATATATATATATATATATATATATAGAACCGATCAAGTGAGGGCTTCCTTATTTTGTTAAAATGCGGACTTTTTTTTTTTGCTTTTTTTTTTAAAAACAACTAAAAAAAAAATTAATATTTTTTGGAATTATAATTTTTTCATAATATAATGTTTTGGGCATGATTTGGATACTTATACCAAAAAAATGTATGTACAGTCTGCACAGACTGTACATACCTGTTTTGTTATACGTATTCAAAACACTGTATTATGAAAAAATTTCAGTTCTATAAAATATTAAAAAAAAAATTTAGTTGTTTTAAAAATAAAAACAAAAAAAAACCAAAAAAAAAAAGAGTCCGCATTTTAACAAAGTAAGGGAGCCTTTACAGGAACCGAACCGTGTGTGTATATATATATATATATATATATATTACAATTTTGTGAGTTCCATGTTTTTTGGGTCACCTATTCAACTTCCTGGAATTGTTTCCTGTTGGATTTGTCCAATTCAGTTGTATCATGGAGACTCTTGTACATTGGGATTGGAATTGAGAACAGCAAGCTATAGAACTAGTCTGTTCCGTTAGTTTTTGTGTTGCTGCTTCCTCTTGTTAAGGTTCATATTGGTCCTTGAAGTAGATGTTGTTTCAAAGCCACATCCTTGTCATGTTGTTTCATATTTTATTTATTTTTTCTTGGTTAATTTGAGAAATCCAAAAAATTCAAAATTTGAAAATTATACGGGACGGAAAAGGAATAGGCTATGGACCATATAATTCAAATTTTGAAAATTATACGTTCCTTGTATATTTGTTAAGTGTTGTTTTCATAACACTTTTTGATATTTTCACATAAAAAGTGTCGTTATATATGTATAGCGACGATGAAAACCGTCATTATAGCGATAGTTTTTATGTAGAAATATCATTTTTTGTTGTAGATTTGTCAGTTTTCTAAAAATATTATTAATTATAATTATCCACATAATTCGTAACTAGAAAATCGACGTATAAACTAGTATAACTTATACATTAACTTACATTATTTAATTTTTTTAAATGTGAAATTTGAAAATTTTAGAAGTTGGTGCATTTCATAGTCATGCCAATATTATATTATATATTATATGTCACCTAATTAACCGCTTATTCAGCAATAAAAGTAGTATATTCAGTGAGACTACTACTACTTGTATTTGCAGTTTTTCTTGATCTTGTCCACCAGTCTTTAAGTTCATCACTCTTGGTCAGTTATACACTCCTTTCTTGCCTGCTTCCTCTGTGACCTTTATAATATTGATGAATTCTATTTCAAAATTACAGTTATATTTTTAGATAATTAAGAATAATTTTATGTGCACAAACAATTATACATAAATAAAGAAAATTAATAATATTTAGGACATATATATCAATTAAATTATCAATTGCACATTTTTTATAAACAAAATTTGCTCCATTTTTATACAAATGGTGATACGTCTCACATAAATGAATTAAATATATATTTAAATATATATATATATATATATATATATATATATAAGAGTGAATGAATGCTTTTATATTGACTTTTTAAAATTAAATTTAAAATTTATTTAGGTAGTTTATTTTATTCATAATTAAATTAATATAAAAAAATCAATATTAATCTTATCGATTTTTTTTCAAACTTCAGCCACTCGAACAATTATTTCAACCGGATAGATTCTGAGATCCGGACTCTCCAATCAATACAATACAGTGGGAGTATATAAGGGATGACTTTTTAATGAAAACTATGCGTATTATAACTTGTCACCTGTATGATGATCATTCTCTTCTAAAATTTTCAAGTTGCGATCAGTCATAAAGTTGGGAGGACGAACGGCTTTAATTTTAGACATTAATTCCAAATAGACATGTGACCTTTTGACTCGAGAAGATTTCCTTGTCCAAATAGCCTTTTTGATGACTTAATTTGGCAAGCCATACACCATTCAATATTTCCACAACATTAATTTTCATACCTTACAACATACCCGGTTCATGGTAATAAATTGATCAATACAGTGCTGACACGCAAAGAAAAAGATAACCTCCCGATCTACGTGTTAAACACTGTATTGATCGATTGATCAAAGTTAACTTCATGATCGATAACCACTCCCCCTTAAAACTAGTTTTTTACATCTATATTATATATAATGCCTCTGTTAAGTCAGGTTTGCAGAAGTTTGGTATAATTGGGTCACACACATGATTGACGTGTATTTTTTTTTCTACAACTTTAAATATGTTTTTTTTTTTTAATTCTTATTTTACCCCCACACAATTTACAGCACTAGTATAATTAATACTCCCATCTCATCCATCTTTTTCTTTTTAATCTCTTAGATTATTGACCTAAAAGGTTAAATATAAATAAATAACTTCTACAGGTTGATTCTTCTATTAAATTAGCTGTGGTCTCGAAGCACTTTGAATTTAATTCCAGCGGGAAACGAGGAAGACTAGCTAGTCATCCCACAAGCCACGGACATATAATTTAAAATTGACGTAAATTTATTGATTCTTGGGTAATACTACAATATTAATTAACCTTGTATAAAATAAATTGCTTAAAATGTATTTTTCAGTACAAAATTGTTATCTCAAAATAAAATTTTTAAAATTTCGTAAATTAATTAGGATTAAAGCCAACATACGAGAATTTTTTTTAGACGAGACTTGTGCAAATATATATATATATATATATATATATATATATATATATATATATATATATATATTGCATTTACAGCATCCATCATATTAAGACCGTGTATTTATTCTATGTTATCTCCCTAAAATAATAACTAAATTAATTTAATTGCTTACATATTAGAATGAAATTATAAAAATAAATACAAGATTTTTTTATTATTTATAAAAGAAATACAAGAATATTATGGTAGACGATCCCACTAAGAAGGACCAGATCTTATTTCACTATCTCTCTATTGTCAACCCAAAAAGGTCTAATGCATGTTCAATGTACAAAACTTTGTAACAGTCAATAAGGGCGACAAATAAAATTCAAGCTACCAAAAGCTACCTCTGATTAATCTGAAATATATATATATATATAAGAATTAATGATCATGTTGACTAAAATTTGATTCAAAATTGCTACATTTAATTTCTAGCACATATATATAAATGATTGGCACACGTGGCAGGTGGTGGAGTGGTCCAACTGTCATTGTGCCATGTCACCGATCAGCCTTTTCACTGCTTCCCGGAAGGTAACCTCGTCCCATTCACCTCCCTAAAACGCAAAAGACAAACAAGAAGAATGATTACTGATCAGTTGGTAGGTTGCTGGTCATTTCAATCTCCTCTTTCCTTCTTGTTTCTCAATCGGTTGATTAGTCGGAAACAATCTTAGACTAATGACCATAAGTATATATATATATATATCTCACAACAATAATATATATATGTAACAACACTTTCTACAAGTTCATGCATGCAACTATATATATATATATATATATATAAGCAGCTTTTCACTTTTTAAGTAAGAAAATGCTTGGAATGCGCTAGCTGGCATATAGCTGACAAGATAGATATATAAATTAAAACTCGTAAGATAGATTGTATTCACAATATATAATGCTTCTAATTAATCAATTTTTTGTTGATTTAACATATAATATATAACATGGTTACTTCTAACATATTTAGAGATTCACAAATTATCCCATCCATCAACCTGTTAAAAAACAACACTTTTAATTTTATGCCCTAACATGCAAATTAAACATTAAATAATATATGCACACATACACAAATTAAAACCATATATGTGTGCGTGTGATCTTTATCCAACAGGCCAGGTCTGTCACTGCTTCTTCTTTAAACTTCAAAAATGTAATGCAATACTAAATTAATTAATAGACAACGTATGTTAATATATATATTTAGCTTAGGATCGATTCATGATGTGTTGCCTTGATTTACGTACGTACCTCAATCTTCAATCTCCAAACTAATTGACTAACTGATGAAGGTGTATCTCCTTCTACAGATAATACGGTTACATTCCCAAGTGTTTTCAAGAACTCCAAAACCCTAATTGCCAAGTCCAGCAAACTGCTTTCTCCTCTTAAAATTACTCTCAAGTCCAATATTCGCGCGTCGAATGTTGTTTCAACAATGTTTGTAATCCGAACTTGGAGCCTTTCAGTACTTGAGGAGCCATCACTTATAATAGTAGTTTCATTCTGTCGCACTACTAGCTGTGCCTCCTCCAAAATTTGGTTTCTTTTAGTTAGCTCCTCAACTTCAGCTTTTAGAGAATTCAAGTACTCCATCGTGCTACTCAGCACTGATGCTTTGTCTTTCTGCACATGATACAAAAATTCAGTCAGATATACCATGCATATATATATATATACGTCTGAATATCTATACAAATCCTGTTATATATATATATTGTTTAATTAATTTCCTTTTTTTAATGTTACACGTGCCAACAGAAGCTAACAAAAGAAAAAATTCATGTGTACGTACCTTAGATCCAGGAGGAAGTAGTGATCTCAATGCTTGAAAGCTTTCACTAAGCTTCTCTCTCCTTTTTCGCTCAGATATCATATGCTGCAGCTGATTGCTCATTGGTCGATTTCCGGTTTGCATTTGTTCTTGGCTTCTCATTAGGAGGCTTGAATTTCTAATGAAGGCTATTGCTCGTTTCAACATATTCTGCTTTTGAATTACTCTACTTGTGATTTGACTTCTAGGGCTAAAACTTGATATATAACTCTTGAATGCACTAGACTTCTGTTGCGGCTGATGGGAAGAAGTAGAAGAAGTAGGAGAAGTAGAAGAAATCACCGCCAGAATGGCTCGTGTCATTGCAGCATCTTCACTCTCTATTGTTGGGAATTGAGCGTTTCGGATTTGGCTTAATGTTTGAATGGCTTCTTGGAATGGGTTAGTCGTGATTGGTGTTAGTGGTGGCATTGCCAATTGAAGAGTACTAGGTTCTATAGGTGGTTGTGGAATGTAGGACGTGCTTGTAATGTTGTATAAAAATGGGGCGCCCTCGGGGCTATCAATGGATACTGATCTCAATGAGGATGAAGATGAAGATAATAGGTTTTGATCAGTTGGTTGGGGAAGCTCTCTTGGAAGTGCTTGTTGGGAAAAATCTTCGGGAAACCAATTCCTCATTTCCATTTCCATGTCAACCTGCAAAATTAAATACATGGTTAAGTTAATTAATTACCACTTGCTCTGAAAGTTTAAGCTGTACGGTTAAGATTCAACGATGAATATCATGCTTTAATAGACGAAACAATATGCAATTTTGAATCATTAAAACTATATCCGTTTCAATATTTTTGCAAATGCCAAATGATCTTATATTTTGAAACAGTAAGATGTTTAATAATCTGCGGGTTGCTTTTTTACCTGCGCATCAATGGACATTCCCAACTCAATCTCTCCAATTTTGCACCCCATAAATACAGCTTTCTGTACATACGTACGTAGTCAAATACAAGAAGGTAAGTATTTTGTATGTGCATGGTTTAATTGCATTTATGTAGATTTAAAGGAAAAGTTGATATAATTGTTGTTTAACAAACCTTGATCCGAGCTTCCTGCGCGTATATATAAGAATTTAACAATTAATTATAAAATATATATAGTTTCATGAAATGTAGAGAAGCTCGAACTAATTTTTTTTGTCAATATATACATAATTAACAATTAATCATGAATTATATTAATTGCCTGATAGAATTGCAGCTGTGTTTGGGTAGATGCTAGTGTTTGAAGCTCTGATTCTTTGAACTCAATGTAGGGAAGACTATTCTTGAAAGCAAATCCTGGAGCACTACTAATTAAAAACATCGAAAAGATTAAATTAGTGATATATATGATTCATCAATTAATTGTATATATATATATATATATATATATATATATATATAATTTTGACTATTAATCATACCCATTATCAACCATGAATACCGATTTTCGATACTCATCAAAAAGCCTCCGAGCAAGAGAACTTCCGGAAGATGAGCTAGCTATAGGTTGTTTAATGTTTTCTTCATGGTAAACTCCATCCATGAAAATTAAACAGCTGGAGAGTCCAACACATGATCATGATCAATACTGTGTGTGTGTGTGTATATATATATATATATATATATATATATATATATGCGTATATATTAATTTTGAGATCAGAGATATATGTATGTAGCTAAAGAGCTTACTTAGATGGTGGAGGCAAGTAAGACCAAAGGCAAATGAAAGTGCAACCAAAAGAGTGAGATATGCGTTGGAGAAAGGCGGCACGGTCAGCTTCACTAAGTTGGAAGATGGAGTCCATATCAGATTTTTTAATGAGCAATAGCAACTAAGTTAGCTGATGCAATGTTAGATCAGATATATAAGTTATACTTTTTTTCTATGTTCATGATCATGAAGCAAATTCCAGCCATTTCTATGTTCTTGGTTATTGATCAAGTGTAGATATATATATATATATATATATATATATATATGGGGTTTTTAATTAAGGGACAGGCTAGGGTCCCTTGCTATATATAGCTAGCTAAAGGATGGATCTTTTCATGAGTTGGTGAGAGAGAAGGTTTGAAAAGTATATATGAGGAATTAAATTCAAGAGGAAGGGAAATAATGAGAAATAGAGAAATGTTTGGTTTATGGAAACTTGAAAAGTAGCTAGTATACTAGTAAAGTAAATAGAAGAAAGCTTGTACGTGTGAATTAAATAAGAATGAGGAGAAAATATATATATATAAGCTGGGCCTGGTGGGGAATGGAAATTGACAAGTTGTGCTTGTGCATGTAAGAGGGAGGGAGGGAGCCAAGCAGCCAGCCAAGAGGAGAAAAGTAATGGTCAAAGTCCTCCCTCGCGCGAGACTGGGTAGGGATATTTGAAAAGGGTCAGGTAGGAACGCAAAGTAAGTGTCATTTTCTCATTTCGTTTGTGGTGAAAAATGGATTTAAATTTCATGAAATTATATATCACACTACTCTTGATCATATATACATTTTTTATAGTAAAATTTATGTACATTATTTTTTGTCATCTCTAGCGTCCTTTTTGTTAATTATTGGCTTCGCTACTCTCCGTTCGAGAGCTTGCTCCTTCATTCCGCTTCCGCTTTCATTTCCGACTTGGCCTATTTCATAGTTATTATGTTCACAAGCCCAAAAGATTAACACGATCACTTTTTGAAACTCAAATACTTCTTTCCATTAATTCACGAAAAGAAGGAACTTTTGATTCTCTATAGACCCTAGACACTAGCTTGAGAAGACTATTTGATCTAAGAGTTATGTCACGCAATAATAGAAGTAATCGTCTACTTGTTTTTTCCTCCGATTCTTCAACTCTTCAATCAACTCCGTCATTTTCGTGAATTTTCTCCTTCTTACCAAACACACTAAACCCTAACCCTAAGAATGTATAATTTCGCTTCCCATAATTTACACTTTTTTTGTGGTGAAAATGAATTTAAATTTCATGAAATTATCACTCTTCATCATATATTTTTTATACATTTGTTATAGTAAAATTTGGTACATTATTTTTTGTCATTTCTAGCGTCCTTATTCTTAATTATTGGCCAACATAAATATTGTAATATTTGTTATAACAAACGTAATTAATAAAAGATTACAAGGTTACATAGGATATATCAATAATGTGACAATCTTATAAAATTCGGATTCGTAAGAAAAGAGGTAAAGATAAGAATCTCTTATATTGCAAATGCACATTCTCTGTAAAACAATATGATTTTGATTAAGATAATATATAAAATTATTAATGAATTAGTTGTTTTAAGAACTTAGCCTCAACTAAATTATATTTGCAGTCTCACAAAATTCAAAATTCTCTTCCCTCTTTCTATTTCGTCATATACTAAGAGAAAAATATCTCATATATAAACCTAAGAAACTCTTTTCCTTTATGATCTCATATAAAAAAAACTTGATATAAATAATAGAAAATAAACATAATCTTGACATATTCCTTCTTTTATCTCTCTTGCATGAGGGTATAAAGTTAATTTTGGTCAATTGATCAATACAGTGTCGACACGTAGACCAGAAGGTGATTTTTTTCTTTTCGTATCACAATGTATTGATCAATTGATTAACTTATTATAAAGTTAACTTTATGGTAACCATATCCCTCTTGCATGCACTCTCCCTTAATGACCAACAAAATTTACTTAATTTTAGGATAAATTTAATCTTGAGAAATCAATATTATTTCTTTATTAAAAAATTTGATGTCATGAGTTTAGAATTGATCTTTTGTATTAGGAAAATAATTTTTTTGTCAGATACATTTATAACATAATTAAATTATAATATCGTAAAATTTTAAACAATAAAATATAAGAGGGTGAAGGTATTTTTAATTGGACAATATGATACATACAATTGCAGTATATTTTATTTTATTGTGATTTGTCAAAATTAAGTAATTTTGATAGATTTATTTTTTTAAAAAAAATAATTTTTCTCCTCCCCAATTAAAAATCAATTTTTTTTTATCAAAACGATATAATTTTAATAATTTTAATAAATTATACATAAATAAAATATACATGTGGTTATTTATTATACCGTAACATGACTAATCCTAGTCTTTATATTATGTCAGGATTCCTCTTTAAAGAAAATTGGATCCTTAATGCCTGCCTGGTGGGACCAACACAATGTGAAATTTGTTACGATCCGAGATGTTACCAATTGTGAAGTATTTCATCAAATGTTTTTCTTCTGGTTGCAAGCTAATCGTAAATATTATGTTCACACTTCCTAGTTTAATAAGATTCTTTCAAATATATATATATATATATATATATATATATATATTAATGTAAAATTTATTTTATTATTTATGTGACAGAGACTTTATGAAATTATATTTATACAATTCTAATAATAAAAGTAAGACTAATGTATATATAATAATATTGGTGCTGTAGTATTTGGTGAAATTCTAGGAATGTATCTTTCCTTCGTGGGATTGCCGTTGAGAAGTCTCTTACTAAGACAGTTAACCAGTTAACCGTTGTCAAGAGAAATGTTACACCTATATTATATTTTTAATACTATTATTTGTGTTCACATATAATATATATATATATATATATATATATATATATTAACCATTTTTAAGAGAAACTTCACACCTAAGCCCGCAAACGAATCAAATCATTCACGAACTAGTTCGTCCACTTCTAACTTGTGACTTGAAAGTCAGAAATACAATCAGCAAATGTGTTTCGTCAAAATGTTCACGAACTAGATTGCGTTCCCGAACATGCATGCGTTTGTGGGAATATGATCGAGTTCGCAAACTCGATCATATTCACAGACAGTCTGTGAACAGCTTACGATCGAATTCGCACATGAGTGTTGGTTCGATCATATTACTCGAATGTGTACGCGTTTGACTAACATTGTTCGAATTCGATAAAATTCGGATCGGTTCGTTTGCATGCATATTCACACCTATATATTTTAATATGAATATTTGTATTAATATACATTTAATAAATACGTGTATGTATATATATATATATATATATATATAGGTCCGGATTCTGTAAGGGCTCCCTCACGCTACTAATATGCGCACTTTTTTTTTAAAAAAAAAACAACTAAAAAAAAAAGTTTAATATTTTATGGAATCAAATTTTTCATAATCTGATGTTTTGGGTGTGATTTGGGTGTATCCAAATCACACCCAAAACATCAGATATTAAAAAAAATCGGGCCCATAAAATATTAAACTTTTTTTTTAGTTGTTTTTAAAAAAAAGGTAAAAATAAAAAATCCCGCATTTTAAGAAAGTAAAGGAGCCTTTATATATATATATATATATATATATATATATATATATATATATATATATATATATATATATATATATATCTGAACCGATCTGAGTCAGGGCTCCCTTATTTTACCTAAAATACGAACTTCTTTTCTCAGCCATGGGATGAGAAACAATGGCCCAGATCAGGGAGCTTTTGAAATAAGGAAAAAAACGCGGATCCTTTACGGGTAAAATGACTTGTGTCGGGTCAAAAAAGACAGGGCTCTCCAATTCTCGTTTTTCCTCTCGTCGTTTTCCCTAAATCGATCAGGGCTCTCTTCTTCTCCTTTTTCCTAAATCGATGAGAGTGAAGCCTAAATTGATCAGTTTTTTCTCTCGTTTTCCCTGATCGATCAGCGAAATTAATCGCCGAACGTTGGAAACTCACAGCGAAATCGTCGTTAAATCTCGTTTTCCCTAAATCTCGTTGAAAGGAAACTGTTCATGTGGTTTGTTTCACATTACTACTGTGCTTCTGTGCTTTCATTTACTAATTTTTCGAGAAAGAAATCAGCTTTTTCAAAAACTGGTGATTCGAGAAAGCAACATAAATTTGTTTCAATTTTTCTTCAAGGGTTTCTTTAATTATTTGATGTCCTCTGTGTTTTCATTTACTAATTGCTTCTTAGTTTTACTTTAATAATTCTTGATGATCTATTTTTTTTTGTTTTTTTTAAAATAACAGAAGGGTGCATTAACTGTCCGATTTCTCTGGTTTTAAAACTTGATTATGAATAATGTTAATGACCCAACTATATTTATTGCCAGAAAAACTTAACCACCCCAAATTATGTGTAAATTTGTAATAATTAATTCAGATCAAATAATCAAATCATAAGATACGACTATACGAGGGCCAACCTACTCATGTCATATTAATTCATTACCTTTCAAATAAGTAAGCATGCATTATATACTGTCATATTATTGATATATCCTGTCTAATTCATTACTCATGTCATATTAATTCTTCTACACAAAAGTCATATTATTGATATATCCTATCTAATTTGTTTGTACATTGTTGTTGGGTTTGCAGAATTCAGCATTGTGTAGAAGAGACGAAAATGGTATCATCTGGTAATTCTTCTCAACAACTTTACACTCCGCAAGTTAAAAACGAGTTGATACCGAAAATTGGGCAACATTTTCACAACTTAGGCGATGTTCGCGACTTTTATAACAACTATGGTAGAGAAGGTGGATTTGGTACGCGTTTAAGTTCTAGTAAGAAGAGTAACGGTGAAATAATTAGAAAGGAATTTGTTTGTTATAAAGAAGGGTTGAGGAGAAATGTGCCCAACAAAACTCAACAGATTGTACAAAAACGAGGCCTAACTAGAGCTGATTGTGGTGCAAGATTGGTAGTTGTGAAAACCATGGACCCAACGCGGGGGGTTTGTTATTAGAAAATTTGTTGAGGGTCATAACCATCCTCTTACGACCCCAAGAAAAGTACATTTGTTGCACTCTCATCGTGTAGTGACACTAGCCAAAAAAAAATTTAACAGAACAACTATCAAAAGCTAATGTGCCAACATGGCAACAAATGAGTATTTTAAAGATGGAATCTGGAGGTCCTGAAAATGTTGGATGTACAGTACGAGATCTTTATAATGCTGAAAGAGATAGGAGGAATGCTTTAAAGGGACATGATGTTAATTTGTTGTTTGAGTATTTTAAGGGTGAGAAAAAAAAGAATCCCGGTTTTACTTTTACATTCGAGCAAGAAGAGGGTGTCATGATTCATTGTTTTTGGGCCGATACAACATGTAGAAAGTCATACAAAAGTTTTGGGGATGTTGTTGTGTTTGATACAACTTACAATACGAACCGTTACAATTTGATTTTCGCACCTATAGTAGGGGTTAATCACCATGGACAAACAACGTTTTTTGGGTGTGCATTATTAAATGGTGAAAAGATTGATGCTTTTGATTGGTTTTTCAAGGAATGGTTGAAAGCGATGTCGGGTAGCCGACCCAAAATGATCATAACTGATCAAGATCCGGCCATGCGAAATTCAATTCATGGTATGCTTTCAAATAATATTCATAGGTATTGCATTTGGCACATTTTAAAAAAGTTTTCTGAAAAATTAGGTCCAATTCCCTACAAAGAACATTATGGCGAGTTGAGTTGTTGTATATGGAAATCTGAGAGCCCAGACGAGTTTGAAAGAAGATGGGTTGAGGTTGTAGGGAAAGCTAAATTTGACACGAATGATTGGTTACGGGAGATGTACGAAATTTGCAAGCGATGGGTTCCGGTTTATTTGAGACATATTTTTTCTGACCACATGACTAGTAGCCAAAGAGTTGAAGGGGCTCATGTAAGACCCCAACTTATTATAAATAAAATTGAATTTTCTCTATTTATTATCTTGAAATAGTAATGAGTTAATTTAGTATAATGCTTTGGTTATGGGTGAAATATGCAAATTTTACAAAATAAGCAAATGGTTATAAAATATTCATTTCTGTCGGGGAATATTCGTTTGGTCGTGGAATATTCTTTTTTGTGGGGAATATCCAAATTTATTGCCAGCCAAGCAATCAATTGTGGGCCCCATAACGGAATAACTGTCGGATGAAGAAAATAACAAAGTATGAGTTTTTATGAATACGATTGTAATGGTTCGAATTAACATTGTTGGGTTACACGGTGGTTAAAATACGATAATATCGTGGTTGAAGCAAGAGGTACGGTATTGTACAAGATTGTTGAATTATTGATTCGTAAGTAAGAAGGCACTACTCAATAATTGTTACAGTAGTTACTGTTCAATATTTTATTTTATTGATTCAATAATTGCTGCGTTGATAGTTTATATTATTGTTGTTTCAATAATTGTCACTACATAGTATTTCCCATTATCAGATCAATAATTCATATTATTTGAATAATATTATTAGATAACATTATTGGCAATGTCTAGAAAGTTCTGTCAATGAGAGGTTTGGTCACCTAATTGCACGCCAGTAAGGAGAAATCCTTATTGGAAAGCCCCCTCTTTCCTGAAAACTGCCTGGTTGTCATAAGTGTGATTCTGTAATATTATTTGTGAATAATTAATTATTGATTTATATGATAAGAAAATATTTATTTGATGTGGATATAAATGATGGATTTATTTATTTTATGTGGTTATAAATGAAGGAATTAATGCTGAGGTGTTTTATCAGTATTTTGTCGGTATGGAGGTATTAAAAATCATCCGTTTGTGGATTTTGAATATTTTTTGTTTGGAATTTGGAAAAACTCAAAGCTACAAAGTTGTAGAGAATTCGATTTCGTGTGGAATAGACATAAAATTCGTATTTTTCTGATAAACGGGCTATTTTCTATGAATTGTTAAAGTTTTTGATTATTGTTTAAATGATAAAATATTTTAGAAAATTCTAGAATTGGTTGGTGAGAAATGTGCTCAATTGAATTTCAAATGTGGTGGGTGACAATAGTAGCAGGTAAAGCCATCAGGTAGCTGGTCAAGTCTGCTTCGGCGTGCTAACATTTTTCTATAAATAGAGAGCTAATAGAATTGAAAATCACACCAGAAACAAAGTTTTCTCTTTCTCTCTCTATATTATCGAGCGTATTCTTGTGAGTATTTTGATACTTGAGTGTTTCTATACGGTGCAAGTTCCTTCAGCATTTTATCCAGTATTCCAGTTAGAAGTACGGTTATTTTGAGGTAAGGAATGTTATTTTCTTCTTAAATGATATTATTTTCTTCAATATCATTATGCCAAAATATTGGTTTGAACTTTTTAATCAAATTTGGAACTTTTGTGTCGGGGTCTTATTCAAGTATACTGACTATTCACGATATCAAGATCTTATTCACAAATACGACACTATTCAATAGAAAATGAAATTTTTCTTTTTTCGTCCAGATGTCTTTTATGGTTACTATCCTTGATTGTATCCATGTTTTGATCTTTATTCTACTTCACACTTGGTTATTATGGAGTATTATTGAATTTGGATAAACCGAAATACTGAATCCCTAATATTTGTCCTTACATCTTCTTGGATTCGTTCTCTAAAATGTTTTTCATCATCCTCGGTCCTTAATGGTGATACTTGATGAATATCTTTGGCTTCAGTAGTGCAAAGATGAATGATTACTGATGAATATCTTTGGCCGTAGTAGTGCAAAGATGAGCAGTGTTGAGATGAATATGACTAATTTGGTGATCTAAATGAATATCTTTGCCTCAGTAGTGCAAAGATCAATATTTGATGCAAGATGTATATTGATTGATGTTACTGGGGATAAAATATTGATGATGGACTTTTAAATTCATAGATGATAGTAGATTTCATTCTCTACTTAACTCTTCAATGAATTGTTGTTTCCACTGCAGATTGTTGATCTAAAACTTGTTGTCTATTGTATTCTATCAGATTTTTCCTTGTTGAAGACTAAGAATAATTTGTTGTATATTATCTTAGTCATAATATTCTTTATTGGGCTAGTTGAGCTCACCCTTTTTCTTTTTGTTCCATTTTTCTTCTCAGGAAGCGAGAACATAGCAGGAACCAGTCGGGGTATAGAGTGATGGTCCTAGACAGTTGGTTTAGCAGTCCTCACTATTTTTATAAAATAGTGCATCAATAATTATAATGAGGACTTTATTTGGGTGTGGATATTGTATAGAAGACAATATTTGTATTTAAACTCACAGTATGTGTTGTCGTATTTTACACGACATTTGTATTATTGAGGTTGTAGTTTGCTTTCTGTACCATGTATTTGACGACTCAGAATGGGTGTTGTATACCTATTTTAGGGGCGTCACATGTAAGACCCCAAATTATTAATAAATGAAATTTATTTTCCTCTATTTATTATTTTGAAATAATAAGGGTTAATTTGATTAATGTGGATAGTTATGGGTAAAATACGCAAATATTTCGAATAAGCAAGTGGTTATAAAATATTCATTATCGCCGGAGAATATTCGTTTCGTCGTGGAATATTAAATGATCGTCGAGAATATTAAATGACGTGCCTTGATCTTTTTGTAGGCCCCATAACGGAAAGCGATTGGATGAAGAAAACGAAAAATATAAGTTGTTTATAAATAACTGGCGTAGTTATTCTGCTATTATCTTGTTGGAATACCCGGTGGTTAAAACACACTAATACGCGTTGTTGAACAAGAAGACATGCGGTATTGCACCAATTATTGATTCTTACGTGAAGAAGGCACTACTCAATAATTGTTACGATGAATTCTTTATTCGAAGATTTTATTTTATTGATTCAATAATTCACGCATTGATATTTTATATTATTGTTGTTTCAATAAATTGTTATTACACGTATTTTCCATTATCGAAGCAATAATTCATATTATCTGAATAATATTATTAGAAAATATTATTGGCAATGTCTAGAAAGTTACATCTAAGGAGAGGTTTGGTCACCTAATCAATTGCGCGCAAGATAAAGGAGAAATCTTTATTCGAAAGCCCCATCTTCTGAGAAGCGGCACGATCACAAGATTGTGATTACATAATATTATTTGTGAATAATTAATTATTGATTTATATGATGAGGAAAATATTGATTTTATATGGATATAGATGGAGAAAATTTTTAAAGTGACAATTGTTGAAAATTAATATTTTATCTTTTACGATAAAATAATTCATTTAAATATATTATTTTAATAATATATTAATGGTGATATTTTATAATGAATGTGGGATATATGAGTATATGAGGAGGAAGAGTAGTATTTTGTGGCATTAAATGTTTAACACATATTTTGTGTGTTGGTGGACACAATTATTAATAGAAATTTGATTATAAATTGTAAAATCGCCTGTTTATGGATTTGGTCAATTTACATTTGGAATTTGGAAAAACTTTCTTTTGCAAAGTTGTAGAGAATTGAATTTCCTATAAAAAGTCGCGAGATTGAATTTTTTCGACAAAAGGTCTATTTATTGTGAATTATTGAAGTTCAAATAATTAATTTTGGAAGTTTAAAATAATTTTAATTACAAAAACGCTTTTTTTCATTTTTGAAACTCATTTAACATGTGATTAGGAGGCTGAATTCAGATTGTTAGTGTGCGTGATAAAGTTGTGGAAAAATTATAATATTAATTTATTAAATTTTCTACTTTTGGTGTTCTAAGCATTTTCCTATAAATAGGGTCTTAGGTTAGAATTGAAAATCACACCGTAAATGAAGTTTTCTCTCTATATTATCGAGCGTATTGTTGTGAGTATTTTGAGTATACTTTGAGTATTGCTATACTGGTGCAAGTTCAAGTCATAGCTTTATATCAAAGGTGTTTTAACTAAAGTCTTTGTCTTTCGAGGTAAGGATGTTATTTTATTCAAAAATGATATTATTTCTTCAATATCATTATCGCCGAAATATTGGTTAGAAATTTTATCAAATTTGAAACTTTTTCATGTCGGGGTTACTTATTCATGAGTTCTTATTCACGAGTTCTTATTCACGAAGTACTATTCAAGAAGCGTGATGATGTTTTTTGGGAAATTTCTATCTTTTGGTGTGAGAGTTACTATTCACGATATCAGATTATTCACGTATCTACCAGATTATTCACGAATCTAAGACTATTCAACGAAAAATGAAATTTCTTCTTTTTGTCAAAATATCTATTCGGATACTAGCTTTGATTGTATCCATGTTTTGATCATTCTTGAATTTTACTCCACTCTGATTACTTATGAAGTATTTTTGAACTTGGATTGTTTAAAATACGAATCCTTAATATTTGTTCTTTTGTTTCACTGGATTCGTTTCTTTTAAAATATTTTTCATCATCCTCAGTCCTAAATGATGATATTACTGAATATCTTTGGCCTGTAGTGCAAAGATGAATGATTTCTTGATGAATATCTTTGGCCCGTAGTGCAAAAGATGAGCAGTGTTGAGATGAACATGACCGGTGATTAATATCTTTGGCAAGTAGTGCAAAGGTGAACAAGTGTTTAGATGAACATGATCAACTGATGAATATCTTTGGCTTGTAGTGCAAAGATGAATATTTGATTCCAGATATATATTGATTGATGTTACAGGGATAAAATGTAACGACCCCAAAATAGGTCCATTCCATCCAACCCATTCTGAGTCGCCAAATATATGGTACGAAAAACAACTACAACTTTATTACAACAATTGTCGTGCAAAATACAACAACACATATGCTGTGAGTTTGGATACAAATATATACCAATTGTAGCACGTCACAATGACACCTTACATAAAGGTATAGTCAAAAACTGTTTTAGAAATTAGAATCTTTGGGAAGTGCTCAAGGAAACCTTCGTACATGGGAGGCCATGCTTTTAGGTTATGGTAGATATCATATGGCCACAGAATTATCCTTGGTTGACCTAATAGACCTTAAAGAAAAATAAGAAGATTACTATCGTATTCTTCCCAATGGTGAGTCTTCTCTTGACATATCATTATCTCCAATTGTCTCTAATTGGGTATTATACTCCAAACAAACACCAAGATTATATAAGTAGTGCTTGTAAATATACTCAAAGAAGTGGATGAGCACAACCATGTCTCTTATGATAACACGAGTTTGTATGTCATTAGACATCTTGTATGATAGTGACAAAACACCCTTCCAAAGTTGGGTTCGCCTCACCCTATTTAATTCACCAAAAATAACTATTAAATGATGTATAAAATAAAACACACTAAAGCCCTCAATAAAATTATTTTTTATACTCTTTAGGAGAACCTCAACAACTATAGACCACCGATTCTATTCCTTGTTATCCCGCTTCAACCCAGCCTACACTTTTATTACGAAAGGAATTGTGAAACAAAAGGGTGAGCACAACTAGCTCAATAAAGAATATTATGACTAAAGATAAATAAATTATCAATAGTCTTCATCAAGAATGAATCGTAGATTTAGAACATATGGTAGATGATAAAAATTTTCAACCATAGTTGCGGTGAACGAGCAATCCATTAAAGAGTCAAATAGACTATAAAGTCTATTGTCTTTCTCCACGTTAAAAGTCCACCAACAATATTTTATCCTGTAACATCAATCAACAGTTCCTTTCCACAATCATATGAATAACTCATAATTATAATTGTGATTCTAAATTCCTCTTCTCATCCAGACGAAGATAATTTTCATCACTGTCTCTTTACGAAACATCAAATATCATGGTTATACCAAATCATAATAAATTCTCTTTCATAATCATATTAATAAATTCATCTTCGCACCACGCGTCAAAGATATTCATCAACAGTTCATCTTTACACTACAAAGCAAAGATATTCATCAATAAACAGTACTAAAGATATTTTGCATTATCAGACACGAGCCAAAGATATTCATCAATAATTCATTCTTTGCTGGCAAAGATATTCAACAACAAAAGTCATCTTTGCATTACGAGCAAAAAGATATTCATCAATAATTCATCTTGCACTACAAAGTTAAAGATATTCAACAACAGTCATCTTTGCATTACTGAGCCAAAGATATTCATCAATAATTCATCTTTTGCACTAAAAAGCTAAAGATATTCAACACAAAGTCATCTTTGCACAACCACAAAGCCAAAGATATTCATATATAAAGAAATACATAATCATTTCGGAAGTTATATAACAATAATTATAACCATGTTGATCAATTCACCTTTGCACTTAAGCTAAAAATATTCAATTGTAAATTCAATGGTCATGATCATACCGACCAACAATTCAACTTTTGCACCATTGGCCAAAGAGAACCTATGGTCACGATCATACCAATAATCTACCCATCTTTACACTCAAGTCAAAGAGAAATATCATCATTAGGGTTATAAGAATATTATATAAAATAATATAATCAAAACATGGTTTTAATTTCAAGAGTAAGATTCATAAATCAACGATAATTTGGTGGAGAAGAAACCAATTTGTTGTGAATAGTACCCGTGATTAAATGACATAGTCCCGTATATCATGCGCAAAGAAACCTATAATTTAAAAAGATAAAGTTTCATAATAAAATTCATATCCATATTTATAACACCTTAATCCAAATGTTATAAATCACTTAGAAATCTCATAATCTAATATTATTAATATTATAATAATATTTTAATCATTTCTCAAACTTATAAACAATTTAATTAAATTGTTTACACTTTACTAATTAATGCATTTAATCATCATAAAATGCCAAACTCATAAAATTTCATCACCAATAACTAAAACCCTCATCAAAAATCTGCATATACCTCATATATGATTCTCAAACCATAAAATCATATTTTCTAATTTTCTTACTTCACATAACATATTTAATTCATTTGCTCATAACTAGAACATTTTCATGAAAAATACCAAATCGGTTCTAAAAATATTTCTTTTAAGGATTTAGCATAAAATAGTCCCATATTGAAATATATATTTTTCGAAATTTTAAAAATTCATTTACTATTTTTCATATGGCCAAAACCAATAGAATATTTAAACATTTATCATAAATTGTACTTTTATCCAAAAATTTCGAAATTCACAGAGTACACTGATATTATATAGATGTACTCTCAATAAAAATTTTATCAATTTTGGAGTTAACCGCAAGGAGTTATAAATAGTTACTTTTAAAATAGTCTTTTCTCATAAAATCCATAACTCCTAATCTATACATCCAAAAATACCTCAAAATAATCATAGTGGTGTAAAATTCAAGAATGATCAAAACATGGATACAATCAAAGCTAGTATCCAGAATAGATATTTTAGACGAAAAGAAAAATTTTCATTTTTCGGTGAATAGTGCCATATTCGTGAATAGTGTCAGTATCGTGAATAGTCAGAGTATCGTGAATAGTAACTCGACACCAAAAGATAGAAATTCCACAAAAAAAAACATCTTCACGCTTCATGAATAGTACTCGTGAATAGTAACTCATGAATAGTAACTCGTGAATAGTAACTCGTGACCCATGAATAGTAACCCCGACATGAAAAAGTTCTGAATTTGATAAAAACTTCAGATCAACATTTCAGCATAATGATATTGAAGAAATAATATCATTACAAAAAAAAAATATCCCTTACCTCAAAGAATCAGTACTTCGGACTGGAATAACGCTGAACGAACTTGCACCGTATAGCAATACTCAAAGTATACTCAAAATACTCACAAGAATACGCTCAAAATATCGAGAGAAATAGAGAAAACTTCGGTTTACGGTGTGATTTTCAATTCTAACTTTGCCTCTATTTATAGGAAAATTTTAGCAGAGACTTGACTGCAACCTGATGGCTTTACCTGCTACTATTCCCACCCACCACATTTGAAATAAAATTCAGCACATTTCTTCACCAACCACAAGTGGGGCCCACTCAATTCTAGAATTTTCCACCAAAATGCTAAATTCGGATACTTCAATAATTTATGAACCATTCACCTCTTAAAATTCATAACAAATCATACGTTCATTTTTAACGGTTCAAAATTTGTGGACATATACTCAACTTATATATGTATAACATATCCAAAAATTACAACGATCCAACTATTCGGATTAAAATTATAACTAACATAATATATCTCAAAAACACTTTGGTTTAATTTTTAATACCTTCATTCGACAAAAATACTAATAAAATACCTCAACATTAATTCCTTCATTTATAACCATATAAATAAATCCATCATTTATATTCACATCAAATAAATATTTCCTTATCATATAAATCAATAATTAATTATTCACAAATAATATTAGTAATCACAATAATGACAACCAGCGGTAGCCCAAAGAAAGAGGGGCTTTCAATAAGGATCTCTCCTTCTTTGCGCCGCAATTAGGTGACCAAATCTCTCCTCGATGAACTTTCTAGACATTGCCAATAATGCTATCTAATAATATTATTGAATAATATGAATTATTGATCCGATAATGGGAAAATCTTTGCGATGACAATTATTGAACAATAATAATATAAAATTTCAACGTAGCAATTATTGAATCAATAAATAAAAATATTGAATAAAGAATTACCGTAATAATTATTGAGTAGTGCCTTCATGTAAGGATCAATAATTCAAAAATACCGTAAAAACTGTGTTGTCATCATGCAAACACGCATATTAATCGTATTTTAACCATCGGGTATTCCAACAAATGTTAATCTGTGAACGATTACGCAAGTTATTTATAAAAACTTAATTTTATCGTTTTCTTCATCCGGCAGTTATTACATTATGGGGCCACAAATGGTCGTATTGTAAATACGAATATTCCCGGACGTAAAGAATATTTCACGACCAAACGAATATTCCCCACAACAATGAATATTTTATACCCACATGTATTTTGAAAAAAATTCATATATCACCCTTAACTTTAACTTTTATCAATTTAACCATTTCTTGAATAGTAATTATAAGAAAAATTGAATACTTTTATTTCATAAAATTCGGGTCTTACATAAAATATCGACGATGAACTTTTAAATTCATATATAGAAGATAGTAGTTTGCATTCTCTACTTAACTCTTCTAATGAATTGTTGTTTCATTGCATTTGTTGATTTAAAACCGGTTGTCTATTGTATTCTATTAGATTTTTCCTGTTGAAGACTAACGATAATTTGTTGTATATTATCTTAGTCATAATATTCTTTATCGGGCTAGTTGAGCTCACCCTTTTCCTTTTGTTCCATTTTCTTCTTAGAGGCGAGAATGTAGCGAGTACTTAGTCGGGTATGGAATGAAGGTTCTAGAGAGTTGTTTAGTAGTCCTCACCATTTTTGTAAAATAATGCATCAATAATTATTATGGGGATTTATTTGCGTGTGGATATTGTCTAGATGGCAATATCTGTATTTAAACTCACAGTTTATATGTTGTAATAATAAAGTTGTAGTTATTTCTGTACCATGTATTTGGCGACTCAAAATGGGTTGGATGGAAAGGACCTATTTTTTGGGGCGTCACATCACAGCTCATGCCTTTTTCAAGAAATATGTGTCTCCTCAAAACTCAATGTTGGATTTTGTGACGCGGTTTAATAGGGGACTTGCCAAGATGCGACATAATGAACTAGATTTCGATCATAAGGATGTCAATGAAAAGCCACAAATAGTAACTAGGAGGGTCATGGAATGCCAGATGACTGAGTTGTACACACGAACTATTTTTTACAAGTTTCAAGAGCAACTTCTTCAAAGTGGCAAGTATGTGGTAACACGTACATTTAAAGATGACAACAACTGTATGTACAATGTTCAGAATGTAAAGGAGGGTGATTCTAATGACCGTAAGCTTACGTTTGATAAGTCATCAAACTTTGTTAAATGTAGTTGTCAGATGTTTGAGAGTGATGGAATTCCATGTAGGCATATGTTGGCATATTTCACAAAAAAAACAGGTTATAGAATTACCTAATCAATACATCTTGCGGAGGTGGACAAAATCTGCGATCCAAGAAAACCATCCCAAGATATCGCGGTTAGAACAGAACTGTAAAAGAAACTAGCGATTTAGACCTTACCTTTCCAACGTGAGTGAAAGAAAGTTAGAAACTCGCTGTGACTGCACAATGTCCGGCGATCGTCATAAAGATTCCAGATCAATTTCGCTGTATGCTTTGTGTAGAAGAGAGAAACTTTCGATTTAGGAAAAAACGCAAACAATAGATGAGTTCGTTGTTGTTGATTCCAGATTTCGCTGTGAGCTCCTAAATCGATTTAGGAAAAACGAGAAGAATAGAGCTTCAATTCCAGATTTCACGTTATTCGATTCATGATTTAGTCTTTTTGACCCAACGCAAGTTTTTTGACCCGTAAAGGATCCGCGTGTTTTTTCCCCTCCCTGATCTGGGTCGTTGTTTGTCATCCCATGGCTGAGAAAAGAAGTTCGTATTTTAGGTAAAATAAGAGAAATACGACGAATAGGTTTATATATATATATATATATATATATATATATATATATATATATATATATATATATATATATACAGAGCTTTTTAGGATTGGTCCGTTAACAGATCAATTTTTAGTGACGGATTATCCGTCGCTAAATCCCATGACATTACATGTTATGAGCTTTAGTGACGGACAATCCGTCGCTAAAGATCTAATCTGATAATCTGGACCAAATTCATTCTTAAAACTTTGTGTGTGTGTGTGTATATATATATATATGTATGTATTTAATAATTCTCAATACTTTTCTTTAGTTTTTACTGTAGTAGTTCATACAAGTAGTATTTAATACTACTTCTTCTCATTTAAGAAAATGTCAAATATTTTAAATTACTCTATTAAGAATGGTAGATCAAATGTTTTTCTATTCTTATTTATTATGGGACATAAATACGTAATGAGAATCTAGTGTGAAAATCTAATAAGGGAATTGACCGTATCCGTTCACATTATAACTCCGTTGATTTAATAGGCCTACTCTGGTGGTCTACGTTACCTTCTCCAAGCTATTACTTGTATACTACTATTAATTACTCCACTAGATTTGTTTGTCTTTAACAAATTAATATTAAATAAGGTAATTTATTATTATTTTTTATAAAATTGTATTACAAGGATAATACAAAGGGTATCAAATATTTAATCTAAAAAAGTGTGACAATACTATGTCATAATTATATTGGCCAAGTGAATTTTTTGTGAATGACTATGCTATAAAGTATTAAAATATTTAATATTATATTATTTTTTGATATATATTTGAGATTAAAATTTTGAAAACCCTATTAATATCGTGTCAAATAATTTTTATATTTTTATTTTTGACTCAGGTGAACTAAAAATAGAAGGAACCAAATTTAAGGCAAGAATTAATGGTGATATATAAATAATGATAGCTGTCAAGTAATGAAATATATATGAAGAGGACAAGAAAGTTTAAATAACAAAAATACAAAAGCAATTTAGTAAGCAAAGTCAACACATTGTATGGTAGTGATAATTTTAGCTGACCTTATTTTCTCATTTATCAAGACCATTATTTGGAATTCAATATATTTAATTAAGAATATTTGATATTTTTATAAATAAAAGTAATTGTTATACAAGCTCTCTTTCACATAAATAATAAATAGATGTCACATTTAATTTTTTTTATGAAAATATTAAATTTTACTTGTGAAATAACAATATTTTGTATTTAAATAATTGACAAAGAAATTTTATAGCTACTTTTTTGTCTTGTAGTAGTTCGATAAAAATCGGGAATTACTATTTATACAAAAAAACTTGATGTTTTATAAGGTTATTCTTATATATATATATATATATATATATATATATATATATAATCAATTTCAAGGACATACTCTTTTATCCACATAACTGCATACTTTCTTTAGCGAGAGATCGAACGATGGTTCGATCAAATCATTATATCGTAGGCAAATCATCTTAACTTTTAACAACGGACAACATATAGCGACGGATCTCTGATATAACAACGGACCGATTCGTCGTTAAAGGGAGTATACAAGGTAATGTAGGATAAAGAGGTATGCTCTTGATCCTTTCTCGCTTTCTTTATATATATATATATATATATATATATATATATATATATCAATTTATTTCAAGGATTCACCTCTTTATTTTACATATCATGCTCATCATTTTTAACGACGGATTGGGTGACTGTTCGGTCCGTCGTCCGATCCGTCGCTAAAAGGGTATGCAATGTAAGATCAAGGGATAATCACTTGATTCTTTCCAATATATATATATATATATATATATATATATATATATATATATATAAGTCCCATTAGTTATTTATACAAGAGAAATTTTATAGAAATATCAATTTTAAAAAATACAGTTGTACATTATATATTGAAAAAAAGTATGGGCAGAGCAGTTTTATTGGACAGAAAAATGAGACATTTTACAATTTTATTTATTTATTATTTTATTATTACTCAAAAAATGATATAGTATTTATTCTAACAATTTTTTTATAAAATATAGTATTTTAGGTATAATTTGGATATATATATAAAAAAAGAATTATATTTTTTGAAAGTCATAATAAAAAAAAATAAAAAATATCTCATTTTTCTATCCATTACGTCTGTTTGCGTAGGAGGACTCTTATATATTTGATTTGGAAATGCATACATACATACAGATTTCTGCATGGTTTTTAGTGGGTGAAGAAGTAATTTTGCATAATTAAAGTCTGTTCTAAGTATTACTCTGTTTTTAGTTCCAGTTGCGTTAAACTCGTGTTGAGTACAAGTATGCCTAGTTTCTATAATTTTATTTAACTTTTAATCAATAATGATGATGTAGATGGGCGTACACGTGGACGTTAACAGAGGAAGCCAGGGAGGGAGAGAAAGAGAGTATCAATCTTTATGATATGTACATCAATTTTGGGAGTCATTAATATGAAATTAATTTTATGATAAATTTATTTTGTGTTTAATAGTATAGAATTGGTACGCAAACGGATAAACTTACTATAAAATTCAATTCAGAGTCATCAACTTTTATATCCTATATTTAAAAGTTGACATAAGCATCTTCACGCAAAAACTTATTCAAATATCATTTTATGTTACATAAATAATTATTAGTAATTGTTCATGTCTGAAGGCACGGCGTAACAAAAAATTAGATTAAAATTCAAAAAATACTATATTACTTAAAACTCTTTACAACCTAAAATAACTTATAATCAGACATAACAATTATCATAATTCACCACACCACCACAATAATAATAATAATAATAATAATAATAATAATAATAACCCTCATTGTGCTTTTTTGTCCAAATTCATTTTGAATTCTGTTTTATTATATAGATGAATTTTTTTTTAATAAAAAATGAAATAAGTTTAACAAATCCCAAGTCAATTGACAAAATATCTAATTACAGGATTATTACAAATAAATTTTATTTTGGTTTGTTTTGCATAAAGATCAAAATAATGTTCTATTTGCTTTTTCTTTGATGATTGCTTGCAAATTTTAGAGTAGGAGTGTAAATGAATTGTGTCGAGCTGAGTAGTATTGAGTTGTTTAGATTTGGTTTATTAAATTTTTTTAGTATGAAATAAGGTTTAATTGAGGCTCGTTTAGCTACCGAGTATTATACGATCTCGAATCGAGTTCGATTAATTTGAACTTTTCGAACAAATATAATTCGAGTATCAATTGAAAATTATAATTTAAAAAGATCCGAGTAATTTATCGAATTTTAAAATTTACTCATATTTAAATCATTTATATTTCGAGTTTCGAAGAATTTTTAGTCCAACAAATTTGGTTCATTTTACAACATTATTTGAGAAGGTGCACCCTATTGGCAACTTGGAGATATGGAGATATCAATCAATGTAATGATTGAGGAAAGTTTCAGATCCGGTTATCATAAAGTTAACTTTATGATAAGTTGGTCAATTGATCAATATAATACAGTATTGACACACAGAGAAAAATCACCTCCCAACCTATGTATCAATATTATATCGATCAATTGACCAAAATTAACTTCAAAACTAATTACTCACAAAAGTTTCATATGTTCCATCACAAATTTTATACACCCCTTGCTGCAAGAGTTGTAGCCGAGGCTCCTTGCTTGTTTCTAAAATTCATTAAACAAAGAGAATAAATCAACACAAGTAAAAATATAGTA
Source organism: Panax quinquefolius (assembly GCA_020205615.1). NCBI lineage: Eukaryota > Viridiplantae > Streptophyta > Magnoliopsida > Apiales > Araliaceae > Panax > Panax quinquefolius. The sequence continues at coordinate 158,229,609 of CM035152.1, forward strand.
TCATCCTAAACTTGTAAATATAGACACGTCATTCATAATTTTTTACACACATCTATGTAATATGGTACTCCCTCCATTTCTTAATATAAGTTTTTTTAGAAAAATATTTTTGTTCCTTAATATAAGTCGTTTGAGAATTTCAAATAAGCATTAATTACTTAGTTTTTAATATTACCCCAAGTATTAAATGTAACTTTGGTTATCTCACTATTTTCTGTCCAATAAATAACAATCTCTTATTCCAATACAAGGGCAATATAGACAATTGATATTATAGTTAATGCTTATACAATCATTTTCTTAATACTTGTGCATACAATTTCTAAAACGCACCTATATATTAAAGAACGGATGGAGTATGTAAAAATAGGATGATGTCA